>APFE031490517.1:994-39656 GCA_000404065.3 Pinus taeda
GATACTTGTTCTCAGCTCTATAGAAAATAGCTTTTCTATCATATAAGTAAGGATTTCCTAAAACAATTCCACATATATCCAAGGGAATTACATCTAACTCAACCTCATCTACAAACGCTGACCCAAAAGAAAACTTGAGTTTGCACTGTCTAGTCACTTGCAGTTGTGCTTTATCATTCAACCAACCTAATGGGTATGGTTTCTTATGAGGTGTAGTTGCTAATCCCAATTTCTTTACAATTGCTTCAGAAATTAGATTTACTTGTGAAACACTATCAAACAAAGTATCGATCTTTTGATTTTTGGAAACAACTCAAATATGGAAAAGCTCATGCCTTTTTCTCTCATGTTCTTTATCAATAACAGATTGAGAAAAATTACTAGTAGATGCTTCAGAATTCTTACCTTTTATACCTGTGGCTGCTATGATTGTTTCATCTCCTGAGTCTGACCCCAAATCTTGCTGAATAGCTGCAGAAGTCTTCTTCTTCTTGCCCTTGGATTTTTTTGGGTCTCAACTCTGGATGCAGAATCCAACAATGCTCATCATCATGCCCCTCCTTTTTACAGTGAGTGCATGAAGCTTTGCCTTTTTGTGCAGTGTTAGCCTTCCTTGCTTTCCACTTCTGCTTTCTTTTCTCCTTGCTCTTGCTTACAGTGGGTTGGGATGGTCCCCCAACTTCTGGATTTCCATTCTTTCCTCTAGCTTCTAGATGAATAGCTTGTACAGCTACCTCATCTATACTAGTGGGATTAAACATGAGGATGGTATACCTCATGTAGCTGTGTAGACCACCAATGTACTTTAAAGGAGTTTCTGGTGAGTCTAACGAGATGCCCAAAATCAATGCTCTCTTTCTGAACTCTTGAGTATACCCTTGCACACTTTTCCCTTTCAACTGCCGAAGAGTTTACCAACTCATCATGGCTTGTTGCATGTAGGCTAATGGATAGAACTGCTTTTTGATGACAGCAACAAATTCACTCCAGACAGAGATGGTCTTACCATGCTTCCTCATATCAGCTTGGGTTCTGCCTTCCCACCAAACCAAGGCAGTGCCTCCTAGCCGTAGGCTTGCTAGCTGAATCTTACTCTTGTCTGAGTCTATGTTCTGTACCCTGCAATACACATCAATTTGTCTAATCCAATTGTCCAACTTTTCAGCATTTAGCTCTCCATCATATATAGGCAAATCAAATTTAATATCTAGTTTAATCAAATATGATTTCTTATTATGCACAGGGCTACTAGGAGGTGTAGGAAAGCTTTCTGCTTTTCCCTTTCCTTTTGAGTGGTCATGGGAATGAGATTCATCTTCTTCTTTATCTTTTTTAGAGCCTGATGAATCCTCATCCTTAAGCTTTCGAAATTCCCTATACATTTCTTCTACCATAGACTTTATAGTTAGGAAAATTTCAATGAATTGAGGGTCTGGCCCTATAGAACCTTCTTCTGACATTGTCTTCCGAGAATAGACTCTCCCAATTTCAGGATTAGTTTCCACAAACTCTCCTTCTCCTAATTTGAGCTTTGATCTAGTGAGAATTCACAGCTAAACCAACACAAGCTTGTCTAACCTTACAGCCTAAAGCTCTGATACCACTTGATCTGATAATCACCCTATGAGTGACCTCAATTGAAGATTTAATAACCAAAAAGGTATTATAGACTCATGTGTTGGTGTGTGTTCTATGTTATTGAAACAACGGATTGATCAGATTGCCAATATACAGACGTTTCAATGGAAAGACAGCAGAGAAATACAGTAAGCAACACAAAGACACAAATAGTTTTTAATAAGGAGTTCACCCTATTCTCCAGGGCTACGTCTCTGGTCTAGCTTCAATGGTAGCCTTGTTTTATTGTGTCTTACAGCAGAAAAAATTACAATATCTCAAAGTGAGTTCTCTCGAAGCAGATTTTGCTAGGTAGTGTGGTTCTTGGATTCCCCAAGCCACTCAGAGTTCACAGACTCTTTTTCTTCCTACTAGCTCGGTGACCCTTGGTCTACAGTGGAAAGAGCCAATTGTGATGCTTAGTTTGGATAGATTCCTCTATGGGAAGGCTTGAATATTCAAGTTCTCTGGTGCTCGATGCTGCCTATGGTCAGCTCGGCCTTCTGTCTCCTCTGCTTGCTTTACTGTTCTCTGTGTTCAGTCCTCCTCTCAGGGTTCACTGTTCATTGTCTCTCTCTTGGTTGCTTTGACTCTTCTCAATTCTCCTCTTCTTCTTCTCTTCTTTTCCTGACTATCTCTGTTCATGGCTTTAACCATTCGATCCCTATGCCTATTCGGTTCCTCTCCCACCTAAGTCGATTCTCCTATTGTAGTTGCGCTTCGAGTTCCCTATTCGGCATCAACATGAATGCTTGGGAAGTGCCACGTGTCCCCATCAAAACAATGCCAGCCTGCTCGTCGATTCATTTCTTCGGTTATTTCATGGATACGTTCTTTCTCCACTGTGGCGGTCAAACAAATTCCAAATCCCTTTAAATCGCGGCATAATTCCCTGTCGATTCCACTTCTATTTATCAGGCGTAATCTTAGTCATCCGATCTGGGCTCCTCGAGACCTGACGTCTTACGCACGTCAATCGCGGTTGACTTGCTTGACCGATAACACGCGATCACGGTGGTTTTTCTCTCACTTCCACTGCCACGCATCGATCGTTGAGTGGGATCACTCCGCTCCTGTCCAAAACCTCTTACCGTTCAAGGGCACCTCGATCAAAACCACCGGTTTCCCAGAGCGCAGGTCTCGCTTTTGTCCTTTAGCTCTTTTTGTTTCTCCGCCCGTGGTTCTCTGGCTCCCAACATGACCGAGTGCTTAAGGCTTTTCCATTTCAGCCCTGTTTTCCCAGTGATGCGCGATTAGCGCTAAGCACCAACCGCGCATCAAAATCGCCTCCTTTTCCCGATCCAGGGCTCCCAGGAGTTGTTTTGACCTCCCACGTAGTCTCCATGGGCCTCGGTCAGCGCGCTTTGACCGAGGTCCTCGTTGTTCCACGTTGGCGGCCATTGCCACTGGTTCAAGGCGTTTTTTGATGTTGTTTTGGAATTTTCAAGGATTTGTTCAAGTCGATATAGTTAAGGTTCTTGACAGTATTTTTGTGGATCCGATTCGAATCATGAATTCACAAATTTTGACCATGGAAGATGGAGGATAGAGTCTCACATTCCAATATGGAATAAAATGTATAGGATCTAAGGAAACTCATTTAGGGTTCTCCATCTAATTTTGATGATGCTTAGATGAGTGTAATTTAATGTTTCATGCTTTGTGAGACAACGTAACATAAATTTTACTATGGGGACAAATTTCAAAATATATACCACAAAGGAGGGGGAAATACCTGCCAACATATTAGACAATTGGTGAGTGTCCTTGCATGAGGCCAAATATTGAGTTGCAACTGTTGATTAAATGTAGATGGAGTGACATAATGAAGATAATTTAATTTCATTACACGTACAATATCAAATTACATCTAGGGGAACCCTTCTACTTCTCATCGAATGGCCATACTTATTATTTCCTAGTGCAATTTTGAGTTAGTGTTTCATCCTTTGTAAGATAATGCAACAAGTTAGAATTAGGGGGTTTGGTTTCACAAATATTCTACTATGGATGCTAAAGGATAATACAGTAGAATCCATGCTATCATAACATGTGTAAGAGATAAGAAAAATCAATTATGTTTCTCTATTTTACTTTATATTCCACCGAGTATGATTTGGTTAGCCTTCGAATGAAGGAACACTGCAAGTCGTAAGTTGCAATAAATTATAAATAGATCCATGGAACAATCAATTATTGACTTTGTTAGACTTGAGACATAAAATTAATTGTATAAGAACCTTTCTTCTACTTCATTCATGTCCCAAGTACATACCTTTGTGAGACAATGGAACAAATCCACATTCGGGGATCAAAAATAGAAAATTATCCAAATCCCGTCCCATACACATTTTTGCACAATGGGTGAATTTTGCAAAATAATGACTTAGGTAATTGTTGGTAGCATTACCACATGTTCCTTGTCCAAAAACTCTTATGGGAACCTAAGGAACTTAATTATGCTCCAAGTTTTAGATTTTATGCCCCCATACAAAATTCGTAATAATAAATTGCATTAGGAAGTATGTTGCAGCTCAACATAAAGCTCTAATCAAGCCTTAGATCAACGAATTTTCAACTAAGTTGGAATCTTGATGAAAATTTATAATTAGAGGAATTCCTCTCTTATGAATCCATTATCTAAAATTTGTTTTATCTAATGATATATAGAGCTAAGGTTTTGCTTAGTATGGAATGTTGCAATTTTTTCATAAAGTGTGGTGTTTCATAAAGTTCTGTTTCAATCAATTGCCGATAGGTGTTAACATGGCCCTTGGGAAATAACACATGTAGGAGCATAGAAAACTCAATAATTCTATATGGTTTGCATTTTATGCCTCTGAATCAAATTCAAAATGTGTCCTTGAATGAATTTAGGGAGTGAGTCACAACTCACTATAAAGCTCTAGCTAGGGATCATATTGCCAAATCATTGGTTCTATTGAATTATGAAAACTAGGTGACAACCATGAGAACCCCTCTTCTATGAATCCATTTCCCCAAAAAATATTTTATTTGACTATCAATGGAGTTAGAATCTTACTCAGTAAGGAATAATGCAATTTTTGCATGAAGGGATCATTTTGCAAAAAACTAGCTTAGGTGATTATGCATATCATGCTTATCTAATTCTTATAAAAAAAAACATTTGGAAGAATATAGAAACCAATTATGCTAATCAGTCTAGATTTGATTCCCCAAAAAAATCAGATTATGTTGTTAAATGGCCTTAGGAAGTGAGTTGCAGCTCACCATAAAATAGTAATTTGGAGTTGTGTTGATGAATTTTCAATTACAGTGGACTTATGACCTTGGGTTACAATGGAGGGCACTCCTCTCTTATCATTCCATTTCCTAGAAAAGCAATTATTCAATAACACCTAGATCTATGATTTTTCTCATTAATAAATAATGCAATATTTGTGAAAAGGGGTCAATTTTGCAAAATTTTGGATTGGGGAATTGTACGTACCATGTGTTTCATGGGCCTTGGCCAAGCACACAGTTATGGAGTATTACAAAACCCAATTATGGAACATAATTTTAATTTTATGCCCTTGGGCCAAATTCATAATGCATCATTGAATGGAATTAGGATGTGAGTTATATATCACCATATAAATCTAACTAGGACTTGGATAAATGAAATATCAATCATTTTTGAATCTCAACATTAGGTTACAACTAGGGGAACCCCTCTCTTATGATTCCATTTCTCCAAAATTATTTTATTCGATGATATTTGGAACTAGGATTTTCCTATGTAATTGATATTGCATTTTTTACATAAATGGATTAATTTTGTCAAATGCTAGCTTAGATGATTATAGTAGCATGTTCAAATGGGATCGTTGAGAGTCTCTTTTGTTACAATTTTTTACTATTAACTTAGCCAAATTTTCCTTTTTCTTTGATTTTTGACCTCTTAGTACATTAATGTTTAGCTATATTCTTCATGATTAAAATATAAAAGGGGATATAATATACTAAAAAGGAATTGAAATAAATTCAAATCATACCTCATTGGTAGCTCTTCAACAAGGTACACATGCAATTATGTTTACATCTTGTCATAACAAGCCAAATTAGCTCTTTGATCAAATCATTATAAGCATATCACAACCGGTTAGCTCAAAACTTGACCAAAATAAATCACAATTCTAAACTATGTGCATAATTAAAAAACTTAATTGAAATATAGATAATTGTCTTTCAAATGGTCATTTTTCTTCTTCCTTCATTATTTATTCTTTCTGTACACACACTAAATAAGTTGTCAAGCCTGATAAGCACCCAATGCCTTCTCTTCTCTTCCATATGTAGTATTAGCAACAAGGGTGTCCAAAGACTATACCGTCTCAACCCTTAATATCAACAATTCTATATTGGTCTCTTCCCAAGTTGTCTTAGGCTCTTGAGATACAATCTCACCAATGGCCTCCAGGGAATCCAAATTTGTTACAAGATTACACCCATAGCCTCCAAGAGACCCAAGTTGTTACAAGGCTCTAGCCCACAACCTCCAAGGATCCTAAGAAACGATCCCCAACACATACACATATGCACAGTGTACAACACATCACATACACCCACACATAGTGTACAACAAAACACATACACATACAAAAAGTGTACAATACAACACCTACACCTACACATGGTGTTCAACTTAACATATACATGTACACACAGGACAACACAATTAGTACACATCACAATAAAATGACTACGAATACACATGACATAGCACCACATGTATTCAACACAACATGTACAACATATACACAATAGTAGTACTGCAGATCCAGATACCACATCGTCTTTGTCAGGAAACCGTGCCTCTAGTGTCTATCTTGTGCCTTACTATGTGCATCCACAACCCAAGTCCCAGATCTGTGGTTCCTTCCACTCCATGCTTGTCCAGCATGCCATAGATCACACTATTTTCATTCTGCTGATGTATCCATCAACATTACCTATCCATAACATAAACATAGGCATATTTATAAGAACATAATATAAACATCATATCCACATGATAGTAACCTTAGATATTCTAGGGCTACTTTTCCCAAATAATTCCTCATAAAACCGGGAATATTTTCATGCCATTCAATTGCATAAAACAATCATTATTCTACAAGAATGATCCTTGATGACCCTTTCATATATATATATATATATATATATAATCATGATCACAACACAATTACGAGTGTTCATAAGCTCAAGGATAAGAGAAATTCCTTTATCCATGGAACACATGCACAACATTGAGAACAACAGTTCCCAACATAGCCAAGGAATCTAATGCCTCAAATCCATTTACTTCACCTTTCCTATCACCTTTTTCATGATTTTCCTGTGGCTGTCCACTTACTCCAATGGACCCAACCAACCTAACTAGCTTTCACATTCTTTCCTTTAGATGCCCTTCATTTACGCACCGAGCTTCATTCAATTATTTGTTACTTTTTGGTACCACACATCTCTCTTTGAGCTCGATTAACTTTCCTCATTCCCAACCAATTCCCAAGACCCTCAAAACATAAAAAGCAGGAACAAAAAGAAAACAAGAGGATAACCATGGAAAACCAACAACAATACAACCACCACAAACAAAGTGGCATGGTCATGTGCTAGAGTTAATCAAAACTGCAAATCAATAATAAACAAATCACAAAACATTGAAAGCAAAAGACTTTCAACAAACACCATTATTCAACCCCTATGATTCCCCAGTGATTTCAAGGGAAAGCTCAATTTGAGCCTTCTTCACGATTTAATTTGCAGTCTCCTTTGTTATGAAATTCCCTGAATCATACTTCCATAAACACAAAACTGTTAGTGCACTGATAAATATAACAATACATCTATTACCTTGCCCTGTTATACCCAGAAAAATTGCCTACAACTGAACAACTACACATATCATCTGCCAAGGGATTCTAATTCCTTTGACAAATTCAACTATCATTGGAAACTAGCTATCATTCCTATATCTAATCAACCATATTCCACATAGCATCCTCAACACTAAAGTGCTGCCATTTACTTTAACTTACATTATGTCTCAGTCCCAGACAATGAGCTCCTTCTATTGTAAGATGCATTGCGACTCTGCCTGGTACTCTCCATTTTGTTTCACCTTCCATATCGATGATAGATGCTTGATTATATGCCTACATATTATCCACTATTGTATAGATCCAGGGAATACTCTGACCTACATCCCCAACTACATGTGCCTCCTATGCACTATTGATCTGAGGCCTGCCACATATCCGTTACGCCACTTTCATACAAAGGGAAATCCTCTCTACGATGATCTCCACCATAGGTTCAATACCACAATGATTCTCTATCATTTCCTTTATTTTGTTGTCCCATAGTTTGAGAACTCTTCCCTTTCTCAGCTACATTGAACTCAAGCTGGCACTTTCGCTGCTCATAATAATGATTCAACTTCCTGATGGCCTCCTCCAATGACCGAGGCTCATCAAAATCAATGCAGTCTTTGAATGCATCTGGAAACCCACTTATGAACCTTTGAATCTTTCTTTCCCATCCTTAAGGTAAGGCACATACCTCGACAGCTCCAAGAATCTGCTAGTGTACTCATCATTTTTCATGCAACCAATCTTCAACTCATAGAATTCCATGGCCCCGTTGTCATAGAATATTTTGGATATGCACTTCATCTTGATGATTCTCTCTAACTCTTCCCAAGTCAACTCCTTTTCTGTAATTCCTCTAACATTCTTCAAATCTCCCCACCATATATCTACTTTCCCTTTAAGAGTAAAATGAGCTAATTTGGCTTTCATATTTTCTGAATACTCATGCAATATGAATAACTTCTTCATCCCAAGTAGTCACTCTTTTGCATTTTCTAATTTCTTCATCTCCCCACTAAAAGTAAGAGGCTTGAATTTCTTAAACTCCTATGGCTAGTATCCCCTCTCACTCTTCCTATAAGGATGATGGTGGTGATTATGATGATGTCTCTCAGAATTAGAACTAGAATGAAATACATAAGCACTAACCCTCCTTTCAAGTGTATCCAAAGATCGACCACCTTTGACTATATCATCTTTGTCCATCATGTGTCCTCTATGAGACTTGCTACCATATGCCCTATTACTCTTCTCATCCTTTCCATAATTAATCCCCATCTATTCCTATTTCTGCAAATGTAAAATACACTGAAGAATGATTCCATTAACTTTTTCTTGCTTTTCCTGAGCTCTTAAAAGTCTTTCTGGTGCCTCAACCAACCTGTTATTATCTTCCTTGCAACTTTTGATCTCTGCCCTCACACTTCTTAGTGTATCTACTAGATCAGGAGAATACACCTCTACTTACTGCTCAACTAACCCTTCCGAGTACACTAAATTCACATTAGGCATGTAAGGGGAGTCATGTCGACTATTTTCCACCATTCTTCTCTTTATCTTTGATCTTCTATTTCTTGTAGACATAGCATGTTAGATAAACTAAATAGAAGGCATAATCAAAATCATACCTCAATGTATCCTAGGAGAGGCTATCCATTTGTACAAGTTAGTCAAGATTATCACAATACCTAATAATATCAAGAACTTAATTGTCATGCAAGCACTACAATGACAATAATCAACATGCATATGACCACAATGCATATAACAACAATTCAACAATCATGCGTGAATAACTATTATCTATCATGCATGTAACTGCAATACATATTACATCAATTAACCATCACGTATGTATGCCAAACATATAGACTCGCATACCAATCCACATTTACGTCAAGGTCTAGTGCTACAACCTCACTATTGTACCACCTCATAATGCTTCACCCCACATTTACCCACTTTTACAAGTCCTACATGGTAAATATAAGCTAAATGGCACTATGGTAAGACCCAACATCCAAGCTCCAGTTATGGAAGTGGGGCTGACCAACCGGAAGAAAATTGACATCCCTCAGAGACTACAAACCACTCAGGATCCTGAAAACCACTAGGTGGTAAATCCATGAGTTGGAACTCTTTCTCACTAGCTTAACTCCACATCTTCACCCATGAGCCAATCTATTAGCGGTTATTACCCAAATTCCTTGGTTTTGTACCGGAAGTTGCGAAATATATGCCACTTTTTCAAGCTAGCCTCCAGACCACTGCCTAGAACTACCTATAACTTTCACAAATCATATCTAAGATTATAAAAATGTTGAAAAATCAATACTCAAGAAATATCTTGATCAAAAAATGCCTAATACATAATGTACATTTTTTCAAACATATAGTAAACATAGACGTTATAGGTCATGAATGAATATCTAATCATAAACTTTTGAATTTCTTTTGGGATTCACCAAAAAGGCTCTACACCCTCTCAATCTAGCTACAACAACACTTTTTATCCCATGCATTCATCAACCACTGAATAGGTTATCAAATCATGAAAAAGAGCATAGTTAGAGCAAATCATAGAATCATATATATACCAACATTTAACTAGGATAGAAACAATGGTAAATTAGCCATAACATCACATAATAAATAGTACATGCACTCATTAATAAAAATATGCAAAATAATGCATGCTAACATATGAAATTTCCAACCAGGTTAGGGACTTCCACAAACCACCTCATTATAGATTGGGAGAAATCAAATTTCTCTTTAAGCCAATCACCCTTGTGTCATATTTCAAGCATAAATTTGGGATGACATGGGTCAAATGAAAATAGAACCAACCAGGGCTTCCAGGGGCCCAACCACCTTAACTCTCCACCACAGTGATTTCACCTAACCGATACAGAAATCACTAACATCAACTAGATTGGTATCTTTCCAATTCTTCTAGCACTCTAGGGACTCCTATCTCAAACCACAACCTCCAAGGACCCAAGCTATTATAGGGCTACATATAACTACCATCTCAACACACATCCTCCAAGGACCCAAGTTGTTCTAGGGCTCCAGAGATTCTATTCCAACCCACAGCCATAGAGACCCTAATAACCAATTAGAAAATCCAAATGGAGAACCCCCTACATAATGGATATCAAGGAAATGGAAAGGCAAGGCTAAAACCATTATCAATCTAGGAAAATCTCCAACCTGATGACAACACATAACCAAGGAACCACATGTATGTACCATGCATTTGAATCCAAACATGTTAAACCATGCATGCACATGGTTACCTGCAATCCAGAACTATTTTATGCCCTTACATGTTGTGGTCCAAACTTCCTCTTGTGCTCCTTTTCTTTCCTTTCCTTTCTTTCTCCCCTGCTTTCCCTCTCTCCTTTGTTGGTACTCATCAAAAGTTGAGCAAAAAATTTTCAACTATTTATGAGGTGCCTTTTTATCATTAATGTCTAGACTCTTCCTTTCCTTTTTCCTTGATTTTCTCTCTAATTTCCCTTGGATGCATATTTGTGTATCTTCACCTTCCTTTTCTCCTATTTTCCTTACTTCTCATAATTAAATGTCATTTATTGCCTCTTTTCCTTTTCCATTGCCTTTTCCAATTTCCATAGTCATAAATAAACTGTAAGTGATTCCCACTATAATGTTTTTCCACCATTCAACTTGGAATACGTTTCCTATGACCTTAGTCTTATTTTATTTACATGGAAAATCAACGTGGGGTTGCTAAACCCCCCCCCACCCCTTGGGGTAAAACTGTCCTTGGTGTTCTATGATTCTTATAATCAGCAAAAAATGTTTCCCATGGATATTTATAACACAACTTGATGCAACATTTAAAACATACCAAATTGCTAAAAAAATAAGACCAACACACTACTTACTAGAGCTTTATAACACAGCTGGACATGGTATTTGCAATGATAACTGTAGAAAACCATAATACTACCATACTACTTATTGGATATTTATAACACAACTAGATGCAATATTTACAATAACAACACATATATATTTATGCACATTTGCTTCAATCATAAAATAAACATATTTTTATGGAGCTTTATAAACACACCTCAATACAATATTTAGAATAATACACACACACACATATGCACATTTTTTTAACCAACAAATAAAAGGATACGATGTCTACATCAGAAATAAGAGAATACAGAGGCTCACACATCCACCCTCAAAGTAGTACTAATATTCACCTCCTCCCTAGGAAATCTAGGATCCACTTCCAAAAGTAAATCTTGTCTATAATGTCCAACACCAGAATCTTGCACTACTTGTTGTCTCTTTGAATAGTTACTGGATCATTTTTTTAGATCACACTCCCAATGTGCTTCTAATTCCATCTAGCAAAGCTAATGACCAAAAAAAAATAATCCTCAGCCTTCCCTTTCCTACTTCCCAGTCCCTTAGGCAATCTAATCACCCCCTTTTGTTTAGTCACTCGCCTTCCAAGTTCCTCGGATTCTCCTTCTCGAGCGATCCATTCCTTGGCAAGGTTTCCTTGCATCGGGAGCTCCAAAATCGAAGGCATATCCTTGCCTCAAAACCATCATATTAGTCATAACATGCTTATGGAAAGAAATAGGCACTATTAGGTAACAATTTGCCACAATGGCCTTACTCCTGAAATTCACCAACAGTTTTTTGCATGTTCCAATTCCTTTTATTGTTGTTGTTAACACTCTTGTATCCAGTTCCAACTAACCAAACTGGACATTTTCTATGCCTTCCATTACCAAGAACATAAATTCCGTTGGAATCTAAACGAATTGAAGTAAATTCAAATCATAGGTCATTGATAGCTCATCAATAAGGTAAAATTGAAATTATGTTTACTTCCTATCACAACAAGCCAAATTAGCAATTTAATCAAATCAATATAAGCATGTCACATCTGGTTAGTTAAAAACTCAACCATCATAAATTAGAATTATTAATTATGCACATAATTAAAAATTGAAATAAAGCACTAATACTTATCTTTCAAATGGTTCTTTCTTATGTCTTTGGTTTTTGTTCTTTCTATACACATACTGAATCGATTGCCAACCTGGCAAGCAACTAGTGCCTTCTCTTCTCTTCCATAAGTAGTATTAACAACAAGGGTGTCCATAGACTATACCATTTCAACCCTTAATATCAAAAATAAGGGTGCCTAGAGACTATATCATCTCAACCCTTAATATAATCAACTCAAGCTTGGTCTCTTCCCAAGATTTCAAGGGATCCTAGGATACTATCTCACCCATATCGTCCAGGGAATCCCAATTTGTTACAAGATTCCACTTATTCAATTGGCAAAGAGGGCCAAATTCCACTATGGATAGCTTAGTTTGTGGATATTATGATTGCATTGAATTACTCTTTTCGAGAGGACCAAAATCAACCTAGATATCATCAAATTTGGATAAGGGAAAGTGTGTTTTTTAATTATAAGCCCACATGTGCATATTTGATCAAGTCATCCCTAAAGAAAATTGTAGACCCTTGGAAGGCTATAAATTCAAGTGATCTCTACCTCATCTTGAGAACGTCATGACATTATTCTATCTCACCCATATCGTCCAGGGAATCCCAAGTTGTTACAAGATTCCACTTATTAAAATTGGCAAAGAGGGCCAAATTCCACTATGGATAGCTTAGTTTGTGGATATTATGATTGCATTGAATTACTCTTTTCGAGAGGACCAAAATCAACCTAGATATCATCAAATTTGGATAAGGGAAAGTGTGTTTTTGAATTATAATCCCACATGTGAAATTATGTTTACTTCCTATCACAACAAGCCAAATTAGCAATTTAATCAAATCAATATAAGCATGTCACATCCAGTTAGTTAAAAGCTCAACCATCATAAATTAGAATTATTAATTATGCACATAATTAAAAATTGAAATAAAGCACTAATACTTATCTTTCAAATGGTTCTTTCTTATGTCTTTGGTTTTTGTTCTTTCTATACACATACTGAATCGATTGCCAACCTAGAAAGCAACTATTGCCTTCTCTTCTCTTCCATAAGTAGTATTAACAACAAGGGTGTCCATAGACTATACCATTTCAACCCTTAATATCAACAATAAGGGTGCCTAGAGACTATATCATCTCAACCCTTAATATAATCAACTCAAGCTTGGTCTCTTCCCAAGATTTCAAGGGATCCTAGGATACTATCTCACCCATATCGTCCAGGGAATCCCAAGTTGTTACAAGATTCCACTTATTAAAATTGGCAAAGAGGGCCAAATTCCACTATGGATAGCTTAGTTTGTGGATATTATGATTGCATTGAATTACTCTTTTCGAGAGGACCAAAATCAACCTAGATATCATCAAATTTGGATAAGGGAAAGTGTGTTTTTGAATTATAAGCCCACATGTGCATATTTGATCAAGTCATCCCTAAAGAAAATTGTAGACCCTTGGAAGGCTATAAATTCAAGTGATCTCTACCTCATCTTGAGAACGTCATGACATTATTCTATTCTCTTTTCTGGTTTTCGTTCACAAGGCATGTCTGCGAAGGGATGAGTTTGCTTGAAGGTGAAATTGAAAGGCCCAAATCTCGCATCTCTATTTTAGGGTTTTGGGCCTTAGTCACAGGAATGATAGAGGAAGATCTCAACTATCATCTCTCATTGGCAAACTCATCTGTGAAACTGAATCTTTTCAGTCACATGCACAATATTTTCTCTATGCAATTGGCATCTAGTGTTTCTAATTCATAGTCTAAAGCTTTCCAAAGGTTGATTTTGACTGCAGTTGTTGGCTTACATGCTCAAGGGAGTGACTGCACCATTTCCGTCACTCACACAACATGTCCTCCATGTAACTGGAATTTAGGGTTTGGTTTTTCAGTTATTTGAGGATTTTTCGCGTTGACTGTAGTGTTTGGAAGTTGACCGCAGACAGTGATAGTTGATTTTAGGCTTCTGAATCAAGGTTTTGAGTATTGGCATGGATGGGTTCATCTCATGGATAATTGTTTAGTTGATTTTTACTGGATAGTTGTATGTATGAAGATATGGATCATTGTACTCTCTTTTGCTAAATCATTCAATTACAATCTAACAAGAAGAATAATTTGAAAGGGTTTTCCCCATAGTGGGTTTTTCCCTCATCTTCGACCAATCCTGGTGTTTCTATGTGTAAATTCTTTTCTTCTATTATTCCTTTATGTTTTGCTGCATTTATGATAATGATACTTTTATTTGTACATAGTTTCATATATTTTTGAATAATTTGAATAATGTTATGATATTATTGGGTGAATTTAATGTGTAAATGAAGAAATACAATTATCAAAGCAAAGAACAATGTAGCACTAAGAAAAATTAACATCGTATCCGAGATGGGTTGAAGAAAAGTTATTGAGATATCCCTTATGATGACACCATTGAAGGAAGCAAGAAAGGATTATGGAGACCTAAAAGAATACTAGGGTTTGAAGGTAACCCTAAGAAATTTGTGTATTAGGGATTAATGGATATTATGAGGTTATGGTTTGAGAGAAACCTTGGTTTATAGCAAAGATTTGAGATATGAAATATAGACACTAGCATGATTAACGGGAAAATGTTCAAGAACTTTTGTCAAATTTAATGAAGCCCTAAATGGGATAGTCTCTAGTAGGCTAGGTTGTTGATAAAGTTGGTTGAAATAGTGAATGACACATTATCATATGAAAAATAGTCAGTGATGGCCCTTGAAGGCTGGTTCAAGAGGGAGTTGATCACCTCTCATTAAAGAGAAGTAATTTTTTATTTATGATGCTATGTTATGTCTTTACTTTTGTTTTAACCTAAGGATATAATTTTTGTTTTGATTATTACTTATACTTCCTGCATGTATATTTGAGTATTTGGATGCTTCTAACTTCTTGATGAGATGTGATAAGTGGATCCTTCTTGAGAATCATCTGAGATGTAGGAATTATGGCTAGTGCAGAAAATAAAAACTAGCAATAGAAAAGAGGCACCTGATAAAAAGGTGTCAAAGTGTTACAAGCTTCCTATGTAAAATAAGAATGTGCACAAGTATCTAAACACTACAAGGTATTTATGGTGTTGTTTTGATGTTATGTTTCCACTTTAATATTGGATGGCAAGGTAAGCCCTAAGGTATGGTGAGAATTTCTCCTTCACAAATGGCTCATTCTTATGAAATTTTGATTCATGGTACTCATGATGAGATGATGCATTGAGTATTGAACAAATAAATTACGTTCTATTAAGTCATGGTCAAACTACATAGAGACAATGATTTTTGATATATTGGTATACTCGATGTTTGGCTAACATCTATCATTTTTTATATCTTGATCCCATAAAGAAGGCTAGCACCTTGATTCTAATAGATGGTAACTTGATATTATTGATAATGTTTGTGATAAGCATGGAAACCATGATGATAGAAGTGTAACAATGATATTTATAATCATGATGTTTTGTTGATCATGGTTATGTTTTGATGTGCTTAGTAAGTATGGCATATGGTAAAATTAAATTCCCTGACTTGATGGGTTGAGTTATGTTACAAAGAAGTAATGTTGTGATGATGATTCCTAAAGTATACTCCTATTAGCTATTTGAAACTATCCCTTGATGAAAGATTGATATCATGATTTAATGGTGAAGTAGCTTATGCTAAAATGATATTACCACGATAAATATGTTTAGTCTAACTTCATGGTCTAATAGATATGTCAATGCATGAAAGTGTTATAGATAGGTTAATGACTTTAATGAAGATGACTGAAGCAACTTTCTATTCAGAGGGAGGATATCTCCATAAGATCCCTACTCCTATTATCATTTGAATTATATGTATAGAAGATTCCTTATTGTTGAAGTAAGACTTATGGACAAGAATAGACAAATATTTCATATTGTTGGTCTGCAACAGATTTTTTATCTCATAAGAGAGAGTTTTCCCTTACTCTAAGCCTCAATCATGCTAAAGCAAGCTTATGGGTACAATCGTAGCCTCTCAACCACATAGAAGAAGGCCTATGGGTGTTGTTATTCTGGTAGGACACAAAAGTGAAGCTTTGTGCATGAAATTATAAAGTTTTATGAGAAGGGAAGTTTGAGTATTTCACTTACTATAGAGAATTTGAATGAGTTGACTAAACTTGTGTTTGCAAGGAGCAGAATATTCATATCAATATGTCATTATGATTTTGGATGATTCATATAGATAAGAAGTATTTTAATTTTTTACATGATGCTTGATAATGATTTAGAACTTTGAGTTGATGTTGCGATATGTTTTGGGCTATAGACCTCACTGTGATAGAAAATTTAGGTTTTGACCTAATTACTAATGATTTGATTTGATGACTCATGATTTTCCTTGATAACAATGTTGTATGGGCATAGTGACTTGTGTTGACATCATTAGCTTTGACACATTGGTTGAAGTATTAACAATTGTATGAATTAATCTCACAATAAATGAATGGAACCTACATGACTTATCCTTGGTATATGCATCTTCATCTAGTGACTGAAATAATTTATATTATGATCATGAGGATGACTTGATGAACTTTGATATTTCTTGGTAAATGACATCATGTTGGAATGATAAAAGATGTAATCTCTACCTTCTACCTGGTCTAAAGAATTTCATACACTAATATTTATTATTTTGATATTAGCTCAGCTTTGGCTTCTAAACTTTCATAAGATGACTTAGTTGAATTGATTGTCAAATATTTATTTATGTAAGGTTGAGCATATTGGATTGATAAATTGTTATGTTTGTAGAAATAATTGTATGAAGCAAGCTCCCAGATCCTGATATGTATACATTGATTGTTATTTTGTAAAGCCAGGATGATGTGTTCATCCAAATATCTACTTTCAAAAGGGTCCAAGGTATGACCTCGATTTTGGTTTTATATACTGATGGCCTACTCATGATAGGTAATGAGCCTCTAATGAACAAAGTAAGAGGGAGTTGGATTCTGAAGCTTGAAATAATGAATCATGGCATGATGAATCAATTTCTAAAGTTTGGAAAAGAAAATATATATTGTGAAGTTATTGAAGAGTTTTTAGAGAGTGGAAATGAAACTACTTAGACACTCCAATCAAATTTCAAGAAGTTGTGAAGAGATATTGTTGAACTTGACTTAGAAACTGAATGTTGATTGAAGAATTAATGTTCTATTTGAACAGTCATCTATATACATATATGTTGTGCATTGAACCTAAGTGAATTCATAATTGATCGGCTTCATATGCATTGAGTTTCCACCGAGCTCACTTTGAGATGTTTGCATGATTAGTTTTTTGGTCTGAGACATTCTTCCTATGATATGAGATAGCATGGATGTATTGATTTTGTTTGGGATCGTTGTTGATGAGATATGCACACTTCGTAGTTGCCTTAGTATGAGATCTACCATGATGTTTTGGATGAGAAGTTTGTAGATTTAAGTACGACCGAGTCTGAGTATGATGTTGATAGCATGGTTAGGTGTGAGGAAGGATGAAGAAGCTATTTGGAGAGATTTTTGAGGAGGTTATGGATATGACATGGATAGATTATGGTCATAAATAGTTGGAATTAATTAGCAAGGAATATTGTATATATATGGGACTGAGATGCTTTCATATATTGAGACAATGCTACTTTATGAGACAAGCTCAGGGTTTTCATTGTCTCCTTTATGAGAGGAAGAATGACTATGGCATCCATTTTGTGATATATATATATATATCTGTCCTATATGAATAGGTGATTGTTGCTATTGAAATATGATGATTACCAAATATGAGCATGATGATATATTTGTGATCTACAAAGAGCATCACTAATTGAGGACACCGAGACAAATCTTCCCCCCTGCTTGATCTCCCAAGGTGTGGAATTGAGATGGATGGATCCTAGGGTTTAGGTATCTCTGGAAAATAGGGTATCGCCCATATCTGTTACACATAGGGTTGGATATTTTTCACCCCAGCTTGGTATTTGTAGAGTATACCCCAATTGCCATCATAACCACAAATTGGGCTTGTTGGGATTGTCCCTTCCCATTTGGCCAATTGGTTGAGGAGGCTTGGGGCATGTGATTCTTAGCCTTTGGTAAGTTAGGTGTCTATCCCAAGATCGAATTATGATGCAATTGTTATACCATATGACTCTTGAGGGTCATTTATCGGAAGATCGGTAGGCAATAGAATGAGTTGATATGTCCTCCCTTATATCACCTATTACTCAATATGGGGTGGTATATTTTTGGCTCCTCCATGAGATTTCAGGTTGATAAGTGCTCCCCAATGTGATTTTGAGATGCGATCTCCGATATTAATGTGGGTCGTAGCTTTAGGCTTCCCACTGGCAGTGATTCTGGGTGGTAGCAGTGGCTCCCCAATGAATAGATGGTGGTACCTTAGGCTCCCCTTTGATGTCAAATTCTTCATCTTTTAGATTTTAGAATGTTTAGCATATGAGTAAGGATAATCAAGAGATAAGCTAGAATAAGGAAGAGATGAATCGAGATGAATAATGACGATACATGATGATGATATTCTTGAGATTGGATATGATTTGATGGTAGGATACTCATGACATGATGCAGGTGGAATTCCCCTTAGTTGAGAAGGAGTGTTAAAATTGGAAACTAGGGCCAAATTCCACTTTGGACAACTCATTATATGGAGATGACTATTTCATTGAATTCCTCTTTCCGACAGGACCAAAATAGACCTAAATATCATCAAATTTGGACAAGGGAAAGTGTAAATTTGAATTATAAGCTCACATTTGCATATTTAATCATGTCAGCCCTAAAGCAAATTGGACACCCTTGGAAGGTTATACATACAAGTGACTTCTACCTCATTTGGAGAACATCATGAGACATTACTCTATTCTCTTTCTTGGTTTTGGTTCACACAGATCTAACATGGGTCCATGAAGGGATGAGTATGCTCAACGGTGAAATTACAGGGTCTGAAACTTGCATCTCTATTTTAAGGTTTTGGGCCTCAATCGTAGGCATGACATATGAAGATCTTGACTAAAGTCGCTCACTGGCCAGCTCATCCATGCAATTGAATATTTTCTTTCACACACACAACACATCTTCTATGCGAATGGTATCTAGGTTTTTTGGGTCATAGTCGCAGGCTTTCCAAAGGCTGATTTTGATTGCAATCGCTGGACTACGGGATCAAGGGAGAGACTGAATAATTTCAATCACTCACACAACATGTCCTCCGCGTGACCAAATGTTGGGGTTTTGTTTTTCAGTTATCTAAATTTTCCTCACATTGACCACTGATAATGACAGTTGATTTTATGCTTCTGAATCCGAGTTTTGAGTATTTGCATGCTTGAGTTCATCTCATGAATAATTGTTTAGTTGATTTTTTTCTAGGTTGTATGGAAGAAGATATGGATCATTGTACTCTCTTTTTCTGGATCATTCAATGACAATCTAATAAGAAGAATAATTTCAAAGGGTTTTTCCCATAATGGGTTTTTCCCTGGTCTCCAACCAATCCTAGTGTCTCTATGTGAATGATTTTCTTCTATTGTTCATTTATGTTTCATTGCATTGATGATGATGATATTGTTCTTTCTACATAGTTTCGTATGTTTTTGAATAATCTGAATAATGTTATGATACTATGTGGTGAATTTAATGTATAAATTAGAAAATTAAAATATCAAAGGAAAGAACAATATAGCCTAAGAAAAATTAACACCACCCACAACCTCTATGGGACCGAAGCTATTACAAGTTTCGAACCCACAACCTCTAGGGAACCCAAGCTATTACAACGCTCAGACCCATAGCTTCCAAGGAACCCAAGTTGTTACAAGACTCTAGCCCACAACCTCTAAGGATCCTGCTAACCAATCCCCAACATGTACACATACACACAGTCTATGCCACAACACATACAACTAGAACACATGGTGTAAAAAACAACACACAAACCTACACATGATGTACAACATAACATATGAATGTATAGACAATACAACACAACAAACACATGCCACAGTACAATGACTACACAATACACATGACACAGTACCACATGTACACAAAAAAACATGTACAGAACGTACACAATAGTAGTACTGCAAATATAGTTACCTCATTGTCTCTGCCAGGAAACCTTGCCTCTAGTGTATTTCCCATGCCTTATTGTGTGAATCCATAACCAAAGTCATAGGTATATGGCTCTTTCCACTATCCATACTTTTCCATCATGCTGCATATCCCACTACTTTCATTCTAATAATGTATCCTTCAGCGTTACCTATACATAACATAAAAATAGGCATAGTTATAAGCACATAGTATCAAAATCATATACACATGATACTAACCTTGTATATCTTCTAAGGCTACTTTTCCCACTTGATTCCTTGTAAAACAAGGAATCTTCATGCCATTCACCTAAATAAAATAATCGTTCTTCCATAATAATGATCCCTAATGACCTTGTCAGGAAATTTCATACATATAGACACACACACATAATCATCAGTATAATCATGATCACAACACAATTACTAGTTTTCATAACATCAATTTTAAGAGAAATTCCTTTATCGATGCAACATATGAACAACATTAAGAACAACAATTTCCAATACATCCAAGGCATATGATGCCTCAACTCCATTTACTTTTCCTTTCTTATTTCCTTTCTCATGATTGTCCTATCACTGTCTATTTACTCCAATGGACCCAACCAACCTTTTTGGTTGTCATATTCTTGCCTTTAGTTTCCCTTCATTCATGCATCAGGCTTCATCCAAATCTTTCATTACCTGTTGGGTACCAAACACCTCTCCTTGACCTCCATTAACTTTCCTCTTTCCCAACCAATTCCCAAGATCCTAAAAACGCAAAAGGTGAGAACAAAAAGAAAACAAGAGGCAAACCATGGAAAACCAACAACAGGACAATCACCACAGATAGAGTGGCATGGCCATGTGTCATACGCAATAAAAAATGGAAATAAAGAACAAACAAATCATAAAACACTGAAAGCACAATACTTTCAACAGAAACCATGACTCAACCCCCATGGTTTCCCAGTGATTTCAAGGGAATTCTCAACTCGAGGCTTCTTCACAATTTCATGGCAATCTTATTTACCATGTAATTCATTGCATCATACTGCCATCATCACAAAAATCTCAGTGCATTAATAAATATAACAATATATCAATTACCTTTCCCACTATACCCAACAAGCTACCCTGCGACTAAACACATGCACATATCATCCCCCAATGGATTTCAATTCCCTTGATAAATTCACTATCATTGGAAACCATCTATCATGCTTGTATCTGATCAACCATCTTCCATGTAGCTTTCTCAGCACAAAAATTCTTCCACGCACTTTAACTGAGTTTGTTGCTCGGTCCTAAAGGATGAGCTCTTTCCCTTGAAAGATTCATTGAATCTCTCACTGGAACTCTCCCTCTAGATCCACAATCCATCTCGATGATGGATTATTGATGATATGTCTGCCTATGATCCACTGTTGTATAGATCTAGGAAATACTATGATGAACATCACAAACTACTTGTGCCTCCTATGCACTGTAGATACAAGGCTTGCCACGCATCTGCTACATCACTATGATACAAAGGGTAATCCTCCCTACGACGATCTCCACCATAGTTTCAATACAGTAATGATTCTTTTCCATTTGCTTTATTTTCCTGTCCCACAGGTTGACACCCCTATGCTTTCTCAACTACATTGAACTCATGCTTGTGCTTTGACTACTCATGAAAATGCTTCAACTTCCCTATGGCTTCCTCCAATTATAGAGGCTCATCAAACTCAATCTAGTCTTTGAATGTTTATGGCAACCCACTGATGAACCTTTGAACATTTTCTTTTTCGTCCTTAAGGTAAGGCACATACCTCAATAGCTCAAGGATTCTTCTAGTGCACTCATCATCTATCATGGAACCCATCTTTAGTTGATACAATTCCTTGGCCCTGTCATCGCAATATATTTTGAACAAGTACTTCTTCTTGAAGAGTCTCTTGAACTCTTCCCAAATTAGATACTATTCTCTAATTCCTCTGAGATTCTTCACATCCCCCCCCATATATTTGCTTTCCCTTTAAGACTGAAGGTAGTTATTTTGGATTTCATATTTTTTGAATACACTTGGAATTTGAAGAACTTCTTCATCCCAAGCAGCCATGCTTCTACATCTTCTAATTTCTTAGTCTACCCATACAAAGTAGGAGGCTTTAATTTATTGGACTCCTCTGGAAAGTACCGTCTCTCACTCCTCCTATATGGATGACGGTGATGATGGTGATGATGTCTCTCGAAATTGGAACTAGAATGAAATCCATAAGCAATACCCCTCCTGTTAAGTGTATCCAAAGATTTTCCAGCTCTAACTTTATCATATTTTTCCATCCAATGGTCTCTATGAAACCTTCTACATCATGCCCCATTAATCTTCTCCTCCTATCCATAACCGATCCCCATTTTTCCCTACTTCCGAAAATCTAAAATACTTTGAAGGATGACTGCATTAACTTCTGCTTTCTTTTCCTGAGCTCTGGCAAGTATTTCTTGTGCCTCAATCAACTTGTTATTATCTACTTTCAGACTTCTAATATTTTCCCTCATACTACTCAATGGATCTACCAGATCAAGAGAATACTCTTCTCCTTACTACTCAACTGACCTTTCCCATTCCGCTGAATTCACATCAGGCCTATAAGGGGAGTCATGTGAACTATAGTCCTCCACTCTACTCTTCATCTCTGATCTTTTACTTACTAGAGACATACCATGTTAGAGAAACTAAATAGAAGACAAAATCAAAATCATACCTCTAAGTATCCCAGGGGAGTCTATTCATCTGCACAAGTCAGTCTAGATTAGCACAATAACTAATAATATCAATAACTTAATTTCCATGCAATCATCACAATGAAAATAATCAACATGCATAACACCACAATCCATATAACAACAAATCAGCTATCATGCATAAATAACTAGTGTTTATCATCCATGTCACCGCAATTCATATAACATCGAGTAACCATCATGAATGTATGCCAAACATATAAACCTTCATACCAATCCAATCCACATTTACTCCAAGGTCCAGTATTGGAGCCTCACTCTGATACCACCTTATAATGCCTCACCCCACATTTACCCACCTTTACAAATTATCCAGGGAATTCATGAGATAAGTGTCACTATGATATTATCCAGCCTCAAAGTTCCAATGATGGAATTGGGGCTAGATAAGAAGAACAAAATTGACATCCCTTAGAGACTACAGTCCACTCAGGAGCCTGATAACCACCCCAGTTGGTCAATACTTGAGTTGGAACTCTTTTTTACTAGCTTAACTCCACAAGTGCACCCATAGAATTACATCCATGTGGTTGGGAGGATACAACCACATCCATAAGCCTATCTACCAACGGTTATGACCCAAATTCCTTAGTTTTATACCAACAGTTACAATATCTATGCCACTTTTTCAGGCTAGCCTCTAGACCATTTCCCATATCTTCCTATAACTTTCCATGATCATAAGTAAGATGATAATAATACTAAAAACTGAATACTCAAGAAATATCTTGACCAAGACATGCTTAATATACAATGTACATCTCGTCATACTGATAGTAAACATAGAAGCTACAACTCATGAATGCATGTCTAATCATAAACTTATTAACTTCATTTGAGATTCACCAATAAGGCTTTATTCCCTCTCAATCTAGTTGCAACAAAACTTGTTAGCCCATGCATTTATCAACCATTAAATAGCTTATCAAATCTTGAATAAAAGCCATAACTAGAGCACATCATAGAGCCATGTATATACTAGTACATAACTAGAATAAAAACCATGATAAATCAGCCATAATATCACATAATAACTAATACATGTGCTCATTAATCACAATAAGGAAAATAACCTATATTAACATATGCCAATGCCAACCAGGTCAGGGACTTCCACGTATGACCCTACCATAAATTGGGTTGAACCAAATCTCTCTTTCCGCTAGTCACCCTTGTTCCATATTCCAAGAAGGAATGTGATATCATATCAGTCAAATTGAAATAGAACCAACCAGGGATTCTAGAGGCCAAAAAACCTCAACCCTCCACCATAGTGATTTCACCTAACTGATCTAGAAATCACTAACATCAACCACATTGGTCTCTTCCCAAGCTATACAGGGCTCCAAGGGCTCCTATCTCAACCCACAAGCCTCCAGAGACCCAAGTTTTTACAGGGATCCAAAGAACTACCATCTCAATCCACAACCTCCAAGGACCCAAGTTGTTCCAAGTCTCTAGAGATTTTATCCCAACCCACAGTAATAAAGAACCTGAGAACCATTTTTTGCCTCTTCGCCTTTGCCAATTCCTTTGTAAATTTCCATAGCCATTAATAAACCACAAGTGATGGTCTTATTTTATTTACATGGAAAATCAACCAAGGATGTTTACATAAATATTATAGTTCCATCACTATATGATCAATAAAATCAGAGTTGCAACAATATGTAATTAAATGGATCAAAGTTGTAGCCATATAACAAATAGATGAATCACTAAACTAAAAAATCATAAGTAAATATACATCTAAACTACAATGTATAGAAAATATATAGCTAAGGAGGGGATACTACCTCCTTAAATGAGGTACTATTTAAAGAAACAACAACACACTAGTTGATCAACACATCATCGATGGAAAGAAACATGATTTTGTATTGAAGAAATGAAATTGTTAGCACTCAAATCTACCCTAGGCTGAAATAAGGTAAAACTCAAGGCTACATCAAACCACGCTCAGCCTCGTAGCTAGCCCTACGAGGACAGGAGAGGGATCTCTCTGAGTCAATCTCGGAAAAAGGTAATCAATGAGGCTCGAGATGACTAAATTGGTAATTGATTTTAGGCCAGGTATGGAGTATAAGGAGTTTGAAATTTATTTTTTTGGAGCTTTGTTGAATCTAAAGGAAAGGCAATTTTGGGTGCGGGGATGAGACACAGTTTTTGCAGAGGTCTACTTGGGGCAAGGTAGGCGATTGTCTTGATGATTTTAAAGAGAATGAATGGCTAGATCTGACTGGTGAGAAGTTAAGGAGAGAAAGAAACTTTCAAGGATTCTCCATGAACAGATGAAAACATGGAAAAACAAACAAACTTAAAGGTAGAGCATAACAAATTATGGTTTCTACCTTAACACTTCATTTGCTCAATTACAGAAGATAAGAGAAGGTAAATGATACACATAAACAACTTACAAATACTGAAAGAAGCACACCATCAACACATAAAGCCACATGAATCCCAAACAGTGCTGCAAAAACCGGTCTTTCTTGCCAAAAATGCAGAGAAAAATAATGTACAATAGAGTGTCAAGCTTTCGCAAGAGTCCACCCTGAAAAATGACTTAGAATACTAATATAGGCAAGCCACCTATTCCCTTGCCTCTAGGGGTCGAGCCTCATCATCCTAGGAGCTGTTTCAACCAATTAAACAAGACTACAATCAGGGCAGTCAAAACAACTGCCTCGATAAGGTAGGAAACCAATTCATTCATTAAATTTTCACTCTTTGGTGAATGAATCTTCTAGAACAAGTAACTAAGTGTCCAAATTACATCATTTTTAATCAATTACATCAAGATGAGTCAAAAATTACATCAAAAATCAAAACTGGTCAAACTGGCTGCATTCCTGAGCTGAAAGATGAAAAATTGGCCAAAAAGCCCTATGTGTCACGCGCCTTTCAACCTGCTTTTGGGGCACTTCCCAACATCCAAATCAAGCTCACGATAGCTTGTTGGAAATCCCTGGATATCTGCTATCCAACCCAAGTGGAATTTTTTAATTTGGATCTCATTTTTCCCCTCAAAATGTCATTCTCCCGGAAGTACTTCTTGCTGGTGCAAAAGGTGGCAGAAAGGTGATTTTCATGGTGTTTTTTAGCCTTTTGATCACCCAGAACTTGATAAAATGCTTTGGCAATAGCTGAGAATGCATAATTTACCATGAAAAACCCAAAAATGTAAATCTTTCCTCGAGAAAATGTCCCAATCTTAAGCGCGCGCGTTGACGCACTACGCGTTGAGCCAAAAAACCTGTTTTTAGGACAAAATTTTCAAAATGACAAAAATTTCTCCAAATTTGCTCAAATTCGGAGTAAAGACCCTCCATCATGTATTGTGCCCCACCAATGAAGCCTCGGCCAAAATTTGGAGTGGATCGAGCTTTTTTCGCCGTTTTAGTGCTTTGCTCAATCGCCTCTTTAAAATCTTCATGGTGACAAGGTGAAATTTACTCCGGCGAGGTTTACATGGCCATCATGTAAATGTAGAAAAAATAAACGAACTAGTTCACGATGATGCTGGGTTTGTGAGATCATCTCACAGTATTGGAAACATGATCGATGTTGAAAACAATCCATTGCAAGTGGGCAAGATGCAATTGAGCCAAAGAAGTAGCTCCTCCCTGACATGCTGACCACCTTTGCCACTTTTGTGATACCTCTATGGCACATTAACCTCCAGTGTAGAATCATTGTCATACTCCTGCTCATAGACTGAATCCGTCTCTGACATGACTTTGAAAACAAGATAGCTGGAATATATATGCTGATATATAAAACTGTGTGTACAATTGAATGCAAACTGCTCTTTTCTCTAACAATGTTGTGACGAAGGGGAAACAAATGCACAAGGGAATATTAGGAAAGGGAAAACAATAGGGAATTAGGGACTTTGGAAATAAAATGTAATTACGGAAGGACAGGGAAATGTAAATATTGGATTAGGGTTTTGGGATATTAGATAGGATTAATGCGTTTTTAATAGAGGTGGGGGACTAGGATTTCAAGGATTGAAGTGTAGGATTAATGAGGAAATTAATGGGGAAGTATGATGGGTGAATTTGGGAATGAGGGACAAAGAGAAATGGCGAAAAATACAACCTTGGCTACACAGTGTTTTCAAACCCTACAACACTTTTTATATTGACAAAAGGAGGGCTTTCAAACTTGGATCTCCATGACAAACATTCACGAACCCATCACATTCACCATTAAAAACCAAGCAAAGGCAATGGAGGTGAGCCTACCTGACAATTTTATGTGAAGAGGAGGTGATTTGATGAGCTTTTGAGCTAGTTTCGGGCTCCAAACTGTGAGCGTCGCGCGCCTTGCCCAGTGCGCCGCGCGCTTGTAAATTTACACTGGTGCTTTGTGCCCAGTCCACCGCCCGTAGCCAATGTGTCGTGTGCCTAACCCAGTGTGTCGCGCGCTTGAAAATTGCTCCGACCTCCACTCAAACTCACAAATTTGCCTTGGAACAATTTTCTCCACTCTTGGCATGTGCAATGATTTGAAAATGTATTGAAATATCTTTATAAAGACTCCAATTTGATTTTTTCTTGGTCCATAACCCCCTTTGTAATGTTTTGTCTTTGACACTTTTTCAGGATTAATAGACTTCTGACTTTTTGGTTTCCTCCTTAAATTTGGTTGAATTAATGATTTTCTTCGACAATTTTTTGCAGGGATAGTTGTGATATAATCTGGCAAAGGAGACTAAGGCTGCGCCTGGACAATTCAAGAACTGAAATTTTTGAAAATTTATTATAAAAATGAGATGACGACTTATCTTCAAAACAGAGTTTTGAAAAGAAGTCCTAATCTATCTGTATAATGATAAAAATCATTGAGATAACCACCTATCAAGGACCTCCCTCTGGCCTGCTGACTTTATTTGACTTTGCAAAACCAAATTGACTTAACCCTAGACCTAATGACCGAGAACACTTGTCATGACCTAGAAACTTGACCTCTTGATTTTTATGAACAGACCTGAACCAACAGTGCCAAACATGAGGGGAATGAGTGACACAAACCATTCCGTTAGATTTATGGCATGCCTAACGAAATGTAACTGATCGAAACTGATGGGACACCTAAACATGAAATTCAAAAAAGAGTTTTGATCTCTGACGCAGGGATAGCTAGACTGACTCTAACATTAGCTCCAATGGGGATGGTAGCTCCTTGGAGATGCCAAGAATAGCAGATCTCTGTAAGAGCTAGAAAATGCCTTCATCCATTGGGCTATGGAGTCATTATTCCAACACAAAATTTTGACAATTTGACTAAAAACAAAAACCACTTTGACCAAAACTGACTTGAAACTAAAAGGACTGATACAACTGACTTGACAAACTTCAAACCAACTAACCTCCATTCTCAGAATTATAGCCTTCACTGCGGGCCCCAGACTGAAGATGAGAAGTTAGTACACATGTGCAATAAAACAGAAGTAAAACGATATGTACAGTGATGATGAAATGAGCAGAAAATACTCAGAAGTGGTATTGTTTTAGCAGCCGACCATTAATCGGCCCTCCAGGACACTCATCTCCATTCATTTCTCTAAGAAGAAAAGCGTTTTGGCCACGATACGCTGCAATCTTGTAAGGACCCTTCCAAAAGTTTTCAAATTTTTCGTGCTTTCCTTTGTCTTCATGTCGGGCATCCCACCTCAAAACTGCCTCATCTAGCTGAAATGTGTCCGCTTTTGCCTTCCGGTCATAAATCTTTTTGATGTGCTCCTGCAACTTGAAAGTATTTTGAAATACCACCTCCCGTGTCTGTTGTAAATGAATCATCTGATTAATCCTTCTCTACATAGGATCTTCCTCACTACCGGTTTCCTGAAGCAATTTAACTACCGGGACAACAAGCGAAGTAGGAAAAACCGTGTCTGTCCCGTACACCAACTTGAAAGGAGACATGCCAATAGACTTTTTTTGACTCACCCTATCAGCCCATAGTGCATTTACTAATTTCTTGTGCCAGCCCTTTTTATTAATTTCCAGCAATTTCTTAATGATATTAACCAAAGATTTATTAGATGACTCCGCCAATCCATTTCCTTGAGGATGGTATGCGGTTGAATGTCCCGAGCTAATATTGTACTTATAGCAAAATTCGACTATCCTTTTTGACTTGAATGTTGCTGCATTATCTATGATTAACTTACTTGGACACCCAAAACGTGACAAAATATTGGTTTCAAGAAAAGAGATGATTACCGCATCCGTAGCTTGTCGAGTAGGAATCGCTTCAATCCATTTCGTGAAGTAGTCTGTGGTCGTCAATATCCATCTATGCTGTCCTGACAATGCCGGATGGATTTCCCCGATGAAATCCAATCCCCACTGCTGAAAAGGTGCACTAATTTCAACTGGTTTGAGAGGCAAAGGCTGTAGCTTATGCTTCCCTTCAAAAATTTGGCATTCGTGACAATTCTTAACAGCCTTATATACATCTGAAAATAGTGAAGGCCAATAATAACCTGCTCTTAGAATCTTATTCGTTGTGGTTTTCCAAAACAGATGGCCTCCATAGTCTCCTCTATGCAAGTCTTCCACAACTCTTTTGGCTTCCTCCTCTACCAAACAATTCAATAACATTCCACCAGGGTCTTTTCAAAATAATGTAGAATGTAGTATGCAGAATTTTGCAGCTTTCAATTTGAATGTTCTACTCTTATTTCTAGGCATTCTGGGAGGTGAAGACAAATTCTGAAGTACATATAAAATGTCAGCATACCAAGGGGAAGAAAGAAACATGTCAAATACTTGAACTGATGAAATCTCCTCATCTTCATCAGACATGGCAGCAATCAAATTTATATCGAGAACCTGCAGATTCGTTTCAGCCATTAACTTGGCAAGTCCTTTTCCTTTGATTAGTTTGGTTGGTTTAATCTCCACATCATACTCTAACAACGCAGTAATCCACTTACCCCGCCTGCCTTCTGGATCTACCTGTACCAAAATATCTTTAACTGCTGCGTTAGGAACATAGGCTAGAATGTGGGAATGCAATATATACACACATAAATCTTTCAAGGCCTTTACAAGTGCAAGTGCTTGTTTCTCAATAATGTTGTATTTCAATGCTCCGTCTCTTATAATCCGACTGAAAAAGGCAATGGGCTTTTCAACTCCTTCCCTTTTCTGCATTAATACAGCTGCCAAAGTGTGCTCAGAAGAAAATGAGAACAAAATAAAGTCTTGTGTGCAGTCTGTGCTGATTAAAATAGGAGCTGAAGAAAGAGCTAACTTCACTTAATTGAATGATTTCACTACCTCTTCGGTCCACTTTACTTGAATGTCCTTTTTCAGCATGCTCGTGATTTTTCTAAGATGCTCCACTAGATTTGGAATGAAGCAACACAGAAAATTCAGTTTACCATTAAAGGACTGTATTTCTTTCTTGTTCCGGGGCTGTTCAATTTGCTGAATAGCTTCAACACATGCAGGGTCAACATGGATGCCATCTTTCTATATGATGTGGCCAAGGAGCTTGCCCTCATCTATGGCAAAGAGACTCTTTTTCGGATTCAGCAAAATGCCATATTTTCTGCACTTTTGGAAGACAATTTTCAAATGGTATAAATGTTCTTCATCAGAATTTGAAAACACAGTTAAATCATCAAGGTAAACAACTAAAAATACATCTTTCTCGTTGGCGAAAGCCATGTCCATTGCACACTGAAAGGTGGCTCCTGCATTCTTCAAACCAAACGGCATTTTTGCATAATGAAACGTTCCCCACGGAGTGGTAAATGTTGTCTTGTCATGATCATCTTCATGCACTAGAATTTGATTATATCTTGAATAGCCGTCGAGTAGTGACATCCTTGATGCTCCAACTACTCACTGCAATATGTGGTCCATTTTTGGCACCGAATAATTGTCTTTTAATGAAACCTTATTCAAATTTCTGAAGTCAATACATAAATTTATCTCACCTATTTTCTTTCTCACGGGCACCAAATTGGATATCCAATCTGAAAATCGGATAGGCACAATGATTCCTGACTTATACAATCTGTTTACCTATTTTTAAATCGATGGTAGTAGCTTTGGATTGATTCTCCTCAACTTTTGACGAAAAGGCTTCTGATTTGATTTAATGGGAATAGTATGCTGAATGATATTTGTGTCATATGTTTTTAAATTTGAGTAATCCCATGCAAAAACATCATAAAATAAAGACAACAATTTCACATACTCTGCCTTTACCTTTGGTGATAATGACTTTGATAATTTTACCATCTTGGGATTCTCAGCTATCCCAATGTTTACCTCTTCAACACCCTTTTCAGTTGGCCTCAATGTTGGTTTACGGGCTACATCATCTTGGTCGAAGAGTTCCTCCAAAGGGATCAATCCCTTAGGAATGATGTTATTTTTAAGTTGCAGTACTTCCATTTGATTTATTTGTATATCATCACTACCATCATCATGTTTTGTATCTATGGAGGTATCTTTGAACTTACCCTTATTCTACAGAAAATGATTAATCTCTTCGTCATCCTGAAAGACTTGCCAACATTGCTGATTGTCTGGAACAGTGGGACGGTGTTTCACATGAATCTCAAACTTGTTGCTGGAATTCATCGGAATTTTTAAGTTGCTTGCTGCCTTAGCAAGTCCATCAGCAACACCATTTTGTATGCGAGGCACACATGTCAAGGTATGATCAGAAAATAAATTTAGAATATCTAAGACTGCATCTTGGTAAGCTCTCATGCGAGGATGCTTGGCCTGAAACTCACCCTTAGCCTGCTTTATCACCAACTCTGAATCACCATAGATTGCAATCCTTTTCGCTTTCAACTTTTTAAGAATCTTAAGGCCAGCAATTAGAGCTTCATATTCCGCTTCATTATTAGAACAGTCAAATGCTAACTTGTAGGAACACACTCTCACTTTGCTTGGAACCTTATCCGTAGTGGAAAATGGACTGTGAATCCATACACCAATTCCAGCACCATCACTACCTACCGTACCATCAAAATCCATGGTCCAAATACCATCTCATCGTCCTCTAAATGCTGAAATTGCACCAGCTCTATTTTTCCTGTTTGCTGCCCAATGTCTTTAGCTAATTGCTCCGCAATAGTTTGCTTTTCTCTCCTTTCTTTCTGCAGAACTTCTCTAAAATTCTCAGTGATTTCTGGTATATCTTCCGCCTGAACTAATTGACTATCTAGATCATTAAAACTATCAGCAAGCAACACAAACAACTCTAAATCGGTATGTACATAATTTACAGGATGATTGATTGGCTTCTCTTTGCTGGTTATCATGTATTTCATCTTCTGCTCTCGATATAACTTTCTCATTTGACCAAAGACTGGAATTTTTGCGTAAGAGAAATCTAACTATAGTGTACCTTTCAACTTTGCCCCCCAAGATCTTGAAAGTATCATCCCAAATCGCGAAGGAATGTCCGCCACAACCACATCCATGAAGACATTCTTCGCTGGAATTTGGTCTAAGCTAACAACCAAATCTTTGATGAGCCCGATACACCTCACACGACTGGAATCAAATGAATACAAATTATGATATCTCCTTGTAATGTCTAGTCCCAGCTTTTCCATGATCGCCTTTGGCATCAAATTATGCAAAGCACCCGAATCAAACATAGCATTGTGCAATACATATTCATGCAATCTCAAACTAATATAAAAGGGAGGAACATCACTGTCAGGCGACTCACCATCTAATGCAGGCCCAAATATCAATTCTGGCTGATCATCTTCAACGTTTACCGTGTCAAACATTGGATCAAAATTTAGAATTTTAGAGACTTGACCATGGTAGCTGCTGTTCTTCATGATTTTTGTCAAAGGAATGGATATTTTTAATTTGGAAATTTCATTTTCCAAACTAAATGTTGAAGCTTTTTCAACTTCTTTAACCGAAACTTCCTTTTTATGCTTCATTATACTTGCCTGATTTGTCTTTTATGCTGATGATATTTTACTAGCTGTGGGATCAATTGTCTCTTTTCCTTTCTTCTGTGGTATGGGTGAATCCGTCTTCGGTGCTGTAGCTTCTTTTCTTTTCTGAATTGGAGTTATGGGCACATCTCGGTTTCTCAATGAGTACTGCTTCTGTTGAGTGGACAAGGCATTTAAATATCCTCTTTGGTAATCATCTAAATCTGCATCATTTTCTAAGATAAAATCTTCATCTTTCTGGGCGGCTGAACTTTCTCCATACTCTTCATCCTCAGTGATGTAAATGGGCAGATCGTCGGGAGTAAAGAAGTGATTTTGGTCCCCTACTACATCAGCATCATCATCTGAATCTTGACTCACAAAATTCTGCAAAAGAGGAGTCTTAATCTACTGCTGAGTTGCCGGCTCTTGTGCTCTTTGTTCATGCTGCTTAATTCTGAACTGTGGCTATTGCTGGCCACGGTAATTTGGATTACGAATCTGCGTTTCTGATTGATCAAGGTTCATTCTTTTGAACATTTTTTCCATCTCATGAAGCCAAGGTGGTTCTGATGTAGACTCTTCCTTTATAGTCACTCTTTTCTCTGCTTTCAATCGTGCTCTCTTATCATTCAGATTCGCCTCAACACTAACGGCAATCTTTTGCATATCTTCTAAGGTAGGCGGATCTCTGTCTCGTAGTGAATAAGCCATTTCCGGATCAAAACCGTCCGGGAATTTAAGGAGTGGTGACTTTTTAGACGGTTTTAAGTCATCTGGAATTGCATTATACACTGCATTATATCTGATAATATAATCCTGAACGGACTCACCAGGATTATGCTTGATGTTGGTATACTCTAAAGTGATTTGCAACGGATCTTTCTTCATTTCCCACCGATCTAGAAACAAAGTCTGAAGTTCCTGTAATGTGTTGATACTCCTTGCTTGTAAAGCTCTGAACCATTTACGAAACTATCCTCCAAAAGTCTGGGCAAACAATCTCATTGAAACATTTTCTGCATCAATTTCATGCAGGTCCAAAAAGTCTGTCATTCGGACAATATGCTGCTGAGCTGATATACTCTGTGGTGTGCCATTGAATATAGGAATCTTGCTCTGATAATCAGCAGGCATAGGATCCAAATTGGTCAGCAAAGCAAGGGGTGCAAATCTGGCAGCCATGGTTCTTTGTGGATTTGCAGTCAGCCTTGGAGATGTTGGGGGAGTATGTGTAGCTGAGGTGTGAGGTGTATGAGGAGGTGTGTGTGGAGGAGATGCAGTTTTAGGCATGGAAATAATGGATGAAGGTGAATTGATTGCAAACTTCTGATCAGAAATAATAGGTTGCACAGGGATGGTAAGAATGAAAGGCGGGTCAGTAGGATGTCTAGAGGTGGATGCCGTAATGGATGATCCAATGGTAGTGGATGCAATTTCTAGAAAATCAATGATATTCGTAACCTCAATTGTAGTTTGGAGCTGTCTTAAAATCAAATTCTCAATAGACTTGTTAGACTTTTCGATTTGAAGAGTGGCAGCGAAATCAGGATCTGGAACTATAGAATCAAGAGCATTTTCAGACTTGGCTTTGAACAATGACAGTTCAAACTTCTCATCAAAACCAAGTTCTTCAAAATATTCAAAAATTGAAAGACATGAATGGGATTTAATCACGGGAGTCGCAGAGCTTTCTTGACGAAGGATTTTTCGAATCAAGTTTGGATTTTCGTAGACAGGGGGCGGATTAGGATCTGGATTAGCTCTTGTATGTCTTTTTGAAGCCAATGTGTTTTGTCCAAAGATCGAAGGAATATAAGTAATTCAGCCTATCGAATTCTAGACTCAATCATCCAAAGGTCTAGAACGAACAAGTTTACTGGGGTGATTTGCAAATCTATTGCTCACAAGCTAACCGGAGATCGACTGAAGCAGCATTTATCTACTTCCGCTTATGCATGGCAAAAGCGTTTCGAAAGCTACCTGGCGTGACTTCAGACTCCGTCTAAGACTCATGAAACAAACACATCAACAAGAAAACCATTGAGATTTCTTCCCCAGTATGGTCGCCACTAAGTTAGCGCTCAAATCTACCTTAGACTAAAATAAGGTAAAACTAAAGGCTACATCAAACCACGCTCAGCCTCGTAGCTAGCCCTATGAGGACAGGAGAGGGCTCTCTCTGGGTCAATCTTGGCAAAAGGTAATCAATGAGGCTTGATATGACTAAATTGGTAATTGATGTTAGGCTAGGTATGAAGTATAAGGAGTTTGAAATTGATTTTTTTTTAGTTTTGTTGAATCTAAAGGAAAGGCAATTTTGGGTGCGGGGATGAGACACAGTTTTTGCAGAGGTATACTTGGGGCAAGGTAGGCAATTGTCTTGATGCTTTTAAATAGAATGAATGGCTAGATCTGACTGGTGAGAAGTTAAGGAGAGCAAGAAACTTTCAAGGATTCTCCATAAACAGATGAAAACATGGAAAATCAAACAAACTTAAAGGCAGAGCATAACAAATTATGGTTTCTACCTTAACACTTCATTTGCTCAATTGCAGAAGATAAGAGAAGGTAAATGATACACATAAAAAACTTACAAATACTGAAATAAGCACACCATCAACACATAAAGCCACATGAATCCTAAACAGTGCTGCAAAACCCTGGTCTTTCCTTTGCCAAAAATGCAGAGAAAATATGTACAATAGAGTGTGAAGATTTTCCCAAGAGTCCAACCCTAAAAATGACTTAGAAAATACATAATATAGGCAATCCAACCTATTCCCTTGCCTCTATGGGTCGAGCTCATCATCCTAGGAGCTGTTTCAACCAACTCTAAACAAAGCACTACAATCTAGGCAGTCAAAATAACTTGCCTCTATAAGGTAGGAAACCAATTCATTCATTAAATTTTCACTCTTTGGTGAATGAATCTTCTAGAAAAAGTAACTAAGTGTCAAAATTACATCATGTTTAATCAATTACATCAAGAGGAGTCAAAAATTACCTCACAAATCAAAACTATTCAAACTGGCTGCATTCCTGAGCTGAAAGATGAAAAATTGGCCAAAAATCCCTATGCGTCATGCGCCTTTCAACCTGCTTTTGGGGCACTTCCTGACCTTCAAATCAAGATCACAATAGCTTTTTGGAAAGCCCTGGATGTCTTCTATCCAACCTAAGTCGAATTTTTCAATTTGGAGCTCATTTTCCCCCTCAAAATGTCATTCTCCCGGAAGTACTTCCTGCTGGTGCAAAAGGTGGCAGAAAGGTGATTTTCATGGTGTTTTTGAGCCTTTTGATCACCCAGAACTTGATGAAATTCTTTGGAAATAGCTGAGCATGCATAATTTACCATGACAAACCCAAAAATGTAAAGTTTTCCTCTAGCAAGTGTCCCAATATTAAGCGCGCGCGTCGACGCGCTACGCATTGAGCCAAAAACTTGTTTTTAGGACAAAATCTTCAAAATGACAAAAATTTCTCCAAATTTCCTCAAATTCGGAGTGAAGACCCTCCATCATGTATTGTGCCCCGCCAATGAAGCCTCAGCCAAAATTTGGAGTGGATCGGGCTTTTTTCGTCGTTTTAGTTCTTTGCTCAATCGCCTCTTTAGAATCTTCATGGTGACAAGGTGAAATTTACTCCGGCGAGGTTTACATGGCCATCATGTAAATGTAGAACAAATAAACGAACTAGTTCACGATGATGTTGGGTTTGTGAGATCATCTCACAGTATTGGAAACATGATCGACGTTGAAAAAAATCCGTTGCAAGCAGGCAAGCCAGCAATTGAGCCAAAGAAGTAGGCTCCTCCCTGACATGCTGACCACCTTTGCCACTTTTGTGAAACCTCTGTGGCACATTAACCTCAGCTGTAGAATCACTGTCATACTCCTGCTCATAGACTGAATCTGTCTCTGACATGACTTTGAAAACAAGATATCTGAAATATGTATGCTGATATATAAAACTGTGTGTGCAATTGAATGCAAACTGCTCTTTGCTCTAACAATGTTGTGACCAAGGGGAAACAAATGCACAAGGGAATATTAGGAAAGGGAAAACATTAGGGAATTAGGGACTTTGGAAATAAAATGTAATTAGGGAAGGAAGGGGAAATGTAAATATTGGATTATGGTTTTGGGATATTAGGTAGGATTAATGCGTTTTTTATAGAGGTGGGGAATTAAGATTTCAGGGATTGTAGTGTAGGATTAATGAGGGAATTAATGGGGAAGTATGATGGGTGAATTTGGGAATGAGGAACAAATGGAAATGGGGAAAAATACAACCTTGGTAACGCACTGTTTTCAAACCCTACAACACTTTTTATATTGACAAAAGGAGGGCTTTCAAAATCGGATCTCCACGGCAATCATTCACGAACCCATCACATTCACCATTAAAAACAAAGCAAAGGCAATGGAGGTGAGCCTACCTGACGAGTTTATGTGAAGAGGAGGCGATTTGATGAATTTTTGAACTAGTATCGGGCTCCAAACTGTAAGCACCGTGCGCCTTGCCCAGTGTGCCACGCGCTCCTTATGCACCACATGCTTGTAAATTAACACTGGTGATTTGAGCCCAGTGCGCCGCGCGCAGCCAATGCGTCGCGCGCCTTACCTAGTGCGTCGTGCGCCACATAGCGCATTTTGCAGGCCTTTCCGGTGTTGCAATCAGGCGTAGGATAGCTCGTTGGAAAGGTCTTTGAGTCTAGTTTCCAACCCAACCAGAATTGTTCAATTTGGAGTTCATTTTCCTTGTAAAAAATTAAATCTCCCAAGACTGGTCAAAATGTGCCAAATGAGGCTACCTCAAGGCAGAGTGCTGTTGCAGCCAACTTTTGAATGCCTTCCTTAACTCCAAATTGAGCTCATGATAGTTCATTGGAAATATGTTTTTGTCTAGTTATCCTTTGACTCATCAAGAAAGTTATTTGGCCAACCAAGCTAGGAGAAAACTTGATTTTCCCAAGGTCACTTCAGAGGTGCATCAATTCTCCCGAGGCGATTGTATTTTTGACATTTCTCTAAAACCATGGCACCTGTGTAAACATTGAAGGAGGTTTTTCTTCCTTGGAATGTTTTGGACAAAAACCTCTCTCAGTTTTCCAAAATTCATCTTTGTATGAAACATCTTTTGAGTGAAACTTATCCCGATGTGTGAAACAAGGAATTTTGTCGAAATGAAGCGAAATGAAGGGGATAAGGGGCTTCTAAATTCTTGGGGAAATTTTGGGAAGTAGGGAGGGATGTT
>APFE031490517.1:39676-58728 GCA_000404065.3 Pinus taeda
GATGCTGAAAACAATCCATTGCAAGTGGGCAAGCCTGCAATTGAGCCAAAGAAGTAGGCTCCTCCCTGACATGCTGACCACCTTTGCCACTTTTGTGATACCTCCGTGGCACGTTAACCTCCGGTGTAGAATCACTGTCATACTCCTGCTCATAGACTGAATCTGTCTCTGACATGACTTTGAAAACAAGATAGCTGGAATATATATGCTGATATATAAAACTGTGTGTACAATTGAATGCAAACTGCTCTTTGCTCTAACAATGCTGTGATGAAGGGGAAACAAATGCACAAGGGAATATTAGGAAAGGGAAAACACTAGGGAATTAGGGATTTTGGAAATAAAATGTAATTAGGGAAGGAAGGGGAAATGTAAATATTGGATTGGGGTTTTGGGATATTAGATAGGATTAATGCGTTTTTAATAGAGGTGGGGGACTAGGATTTCAAGGATTGAAGTGTAGGATTAATGAGGGAATTAATGGGGAAGTATGATGGGTGAATTTGGGAATGAGGGACAAAGAGAAATGGGGAAAAATACAACCTTGGTTACACACTGTTTTCAAACCCTACAACACGTTTTATATTGACAAAAGGAGGGCTTTCAAACTTGGATCTCCATGACAAACATTCACGAACCCATCACATTCACCATTAAAAACCAAGCAAAGGCAATGGAGGCGAGCCTACCTGACAATTTTATGGGAAGAGGAGGCGATTTGATGAGCTTTCGAGCTAGTTTCGGGCTCCAAACTGTGAGCGTCGCGCACCTTGCCCAGTGCGTCGCGCGCTCCTGATGCGTCACGCGCTTGTAAATTAACACTGGTGCTTTTTGCCCAGTGCGACGCGTTCAACCAATGCGTCGTACACCTAACCCAGTGCGTCGCGCGCTTGAAAATTACTCCGACCTCCACTCAAACTCACAAATTTTCCTTGGAACGATTTTCTCCACTCTTAGCATGTGCAATGATTTGAAAATGTATTGAAATATCTTTATAAAGACTCCAATTTGATTTATGCTTGGTCCATAACCCACTTTGTAATGTTTTATCTTTAACACTTTTTCAGGATTAATAGACTTCTGACTTTTTGGTTTCCTCCTTAAATTTGGTTGAATTAATGATTTTCTTTGACAATTTTTTGCAGGGATGGCTGTGATATAATCTGGCAAAGGAGACCAAGGCTGCACCTGGACAATTCAAGAACTGAAAATTTTGAAAATTTATTATAAAAATGGGATGATGACTTATCTTCAAAACAGAGTTTTGAAAAGAAGTCCTAATCTATCTGTATAATGATAAAAATCATTGAGATAACCACCTATCAAGGACCTCCCTCTGGCCTGCTGGTTTTCTTAGACTTTGCAAAACCAAATTGACTTAACCCTAGACCTAATGACCGAGAACACTTGTCATGACCTAGAAACTTGACCTCTTGATTTTTATGAACAGACCTGAACCAGTAGTGCCAAACACGAGGGGAATGAGTGACACAAACCATTCCGTCAGTTTTATGGCATGCCTAACGAAATGCAACTAATCGAAACTAATGGGACACCTAAACATGAAATGCAAAAAAGAGTTTTGATCTCTGACGGAGGGATAACTAGACCGACTCTTACAGAAATTACAAGTAAAAATTATTTTTCACATTCAATGAAATAAATTCACTAATTATGTAATTGATTATTCTGGTTGTCCTACTTATATAAATCTCTAAACTAATTTAGTATTTTGATGGAAAATCATGAATGTATGATTGTCCCATCTAGTTAGAACAGATTTCCTTCAAAAGGTAAAATTCAAACACGTGCTGACTTGATCAATTGTGTGACAAGCTGTATTTGGGTCATACCTTTCTTGTGGAGAGACCACTTTCCCTTGTCACTTTCTCACATTAGGATATTGGTTGGTTGACTGATTTAGATGCTTCATTGCCTATATTTGTATGGATGAGGTGATACATTGTAACAACTATGGAAAGTTGAAACAATGACCATTTGAATGAGAGTTGTAGCCTTTGCAAGAGTGAGTTGTCGCAGTATTTTCTTCACTAATATTTGTAGCACTGTACTTGAGTGATTTGCATCAATAGCATAATGGGGAGTTGCAAAAATAAGGAGTTGTAGCATGAGTGTTAGCATCTTTTAATTGTAGCAACAATGTCTTTAGCTCAAATTTAGCACAAAATCACAACACTTTAGAGTTGTAGCACTATGATGAATCAAAGGAACTTGCAACATGGGGTCAAAGAATTTGCGACTCATAATTTGTACCATCTAGGAACAAAATGTTGTAGCACCTATATCTGGGAGTTTCAACACCTATATCCTAGAGTTGTAGCACTTGTATCCTAATTTTTTCTATGGATTTGCTAATCTGAATGGGAAAATTAGTTTTGTTGTGCTAAATTCCTCTTCAGAATATGTAAAAGTTCTTAAGAATTCATGAGGTTAATTGTAAGTTTTACCATGAGTTTTTGAGTGTTTTTATGTAAATTCCATGTACAAATTAACATAAACAAATGCCTAAACAATAGCATACAATAGACAAGAACATCACCAAAACAATATCACAACAGCACATGAAGAAGGAGTTCACCCCGCCTAGGCTATGTCTCCTTGGTCCAGCTTCCAATGGCTTGGCCCTCACTATGATGCTCAAAAGTGTGAATACATCAGTTTTCAATGCTCAAATAGCTCTGAAACTTGCTCCAATGGCTCTAGAATGCCCAAAAATGTATGTCTAGCCTCTTCCTGCTCCTGAATTTGTAAAAAACTGAAGAAGTTATGGCTTCCCCTAGCTCTTGTGCTATTCGCTCTACAATTTCCCTAAAATCTGGCACCATCCTACAAATTTTCCCCAATTTCTGCTAACTAGGCACTAATTCCACCAAATTCCAGGAGAAGTTGTCGGATGGATTATATTCCCAATTTGACCTTATTTCCGAAAAATAGGCCACAGGTGGGGCACGTGCCCAGGGCTAAGGCCAATGACCCACCCCCATCAGATGGCCCCCCACTCTGCTCCACCCAAGGTTCTGTTGGGTAGCACGTGCTTAGGGTTTGGCAACCTTGGCTAGCCCATTTTCCAAATGGCACAAACCTTAGAGTTTAAACATAATTTGCATATCAATATATAACAAGAAATATAGTGGCGTGTTGGTAATTGGAAAGGTTTGTTGGAAAGAGGTCTGGTGTTCAACACCTTCCCAGTCCATTCGGCCCTTAACAATATTTTTGATGGCCCTCGGGATGCTACGTGGCATCCCCTAGCTAGCCTACATGGTAGCTTGTGGTTGGCCACCAACTGACCAATGATAATCGCCCAAATTAGCACCAATGAATTCGTGCCACTTGGCACCATATAATTCGACATAGGAAAATAGTCATATGCATAGTAACCATGCCACATAAGCATGCTCAATCATTGCCACATCAGTAGTATGGATTACTGACTGGGTTGCCTGCAAATTTGTTTAAAAATTTCCCTGTTTAGGAAAACAAATAGAACATGTTTTTGGGAGCATACGGAGTCTGTTTTGCGTGAAAAGAGTTGTGCCAGATTTAGGATGACGTGCACTACATAGTCATTCAGGTTCCACATAGATCCAACAACATTGAATTTTGAGCAAATTTTTGATCACCTGATCATTCCTCCCAGTGGAAGATTTTGGACCCCAAAAGATCACTTTCATTTGTTCAACAGGTGACGGTACAGGTCCCTCACCTTTCCAATCTTGATTCATTTTTCCTTGGAAGGATTTGTTCGTTTGAGCCCCACACAAAGGTAATCCGCATTCCCTCATTTTGAAGACCTTGTTCTTCTATCGACAACCTTAAATTTTCCACATTAAAAACAACATAAATTTTCATGTATGAAGGCAAATCCAACCTGAAGGCATTGTCACTAATCTTTTCCAAAATTTTGAATCAACCACATCGAATTGGTTTCATATTTTTACCTTCTCCTTGAAGCCTCTCTTTGCTAATGTGAAGCCAAACTTCATCACCGACTTGGAACTTGTGATCTACCCAATGCTTGTCATGCCTTGACTTGTACTTTCCTTGGCTCTTTTCCAGTTGTTCTTGAACTCTTTGGTGTACCAATTGGATTTGTTCAATGAACCTTCTTGATTTTTCTATGTCACTATGAACATCAATAGCGATATCTTTTCCAAAAATGAAATCCAAAGGATACTTAGGCAAGTATCCCAAACATGATTCAAATGGCAATGTTTGAGTTGAAGAGTGCTTGAATTGGTTGTAATCATGTTAAATGTAGTGAAAATTTTCATCCCACAACTTAGTATTCTTTCTACAATACCCATGAAGTAGATGTATCATGGTCCTATTCACCACCTTTGTTTGACCATCTGTTTGTGGATGAGATTTTGTACTATTTTTCAATTTGGTGTCCATGAATCCCCACAAACTTGAACAAAAGTTCCCAACATAGAGAGAATCTCGATCACTAACAATGGATGTGGAAAATAATGCACCCATACATTACGACAAAATAATTGAGTAGTTTGTTCAACTATAATTTTCTTTTTACTTGGCATCAAAATACACATTTTGTTGAACATATCCACAACTACATACAAATAACAATGACCTCTTTTTGACAATGGAATACCTGCTACAAAATACATAGAAACACTCTCCCATGGTCGTGAAGGTACCGGAAGTGCTGTGTACAATCCTAACTTCCTATTTCTAGGCTTACTGACATCACATAATGAACATCCTTTAATAAAATGTGGAACACTTTCAAGCATACAAGGCCAATAACAATACCTTTGTAGATGTACCGTCTTCTTACTTACACCTAAATGACCAACTATAAGAGAAGTATGTGCCTCTCTTATGATGTTGACTCTTTCTCCCTATGGAATATAAATCTTACCAAGATGGTACCACAAGTTATCATGCAAATGATAATCCAATTCCTCTACTTGGTTACCTTGACTCAAGCTTGCATAAACATCCTAAAAGTCATTTTCTAATGCATACTGCTCAATATAAATTTCATGAAAAACACAATTATGCTTGATTAAAGTAGATGCACTAATAATAGGCCTAGAAATCATATCAGGAACTTTATTTTAGATACCTTTCTTATACCTTGTCACCAAGTGGAATTGTTGAAGAAAACCCATCCATCCGAAGTGCCTTTAGTTCTATATCTTAGATTGAGATTGTAAGTATTGCAATGGATGAATGATTGTTTCCTTACACATCAATTAGTGTTTCCATTTTTTCACAGTTTGCACCAATGCATACGATTCCTTTTCATATGTAGGATAATTAATCACTGCACCATTGAAAGTTTCCGAATGAAAACAAATGGGCTTACCATGTTGCCTTAGGACCGCACCCATGGTGTAGTTACTAGAATTAGTCTAGATCTCAAATGATTGTCTCAAGTCTGGAAGTGAAAGTACTGGGGCTAAATGTTACATAACATTTTCTCATTGTCCCTGTACTCCACGTTCCATGATCCTAGAGGACCTCTACAGTGACCCTCATGTGTTTTCCCATCATGAAGAAACTCTCATTATGTCCCTCTTCATGAGCATAACATTTCCCTTTTGCATCATTTCAATGGAATATTCCTTTTACCCCAGTTTACAAGATCGGCGCTAATGACCAGTTCATCCCCCTCACCGATCTACAGAGTTTAACACTGGGACTATCATTGATCAATGCTATTGAGCCTTATCTCAGTCGCACATATCCTCTTTTAGCAAGTTTCTTAAATATGGAGTCGATGCTTCCAATTCTAGAAGCTTCATAACGGAAGTCCTGTAAATGGTTGAGCTGGATAGAGTCGAGGAAGTCAGTTTGGGTTCCTTTCCCCTATTAGGATGGAACAAACCCAAGAGATAATGCCTCTCTGTTATAGATCTGAACAGAAAATATATGAAAATAATACCAATATACCCAATAATTGCAAATAATCACCAAAAATAGTAAGATCTGAATATAGATAGAAATGCTTGTTTATTGATCAAACCCTTAAGGTAGGGCAACACCATACATTCACTCCTTAAGGAAGGAGAGCACTCCACAAGCCATATGCATTTTCATACAATAATCCTTGACATCCCTCAATGGGGGGTCTCTAGCCTCTATATAGGCCTCATACATACAATACCATGGGTCATTACCATGGTTCCCTCAATACCATCTATCTAATACAATGGGCCCATTACATTATTACTAACTACTTGTGGTCCCTTACATGATACAGGTTAACTACCTTATTTATTACTATGGCCCATCCCATTAATACATTATTACCTTGGGTACCTCCCTTTGTACCCCATATTATCCCCCCTAGGTATATTACATTCCACCCCCCTTAACATGTTTCGTCCCTGAAACATGGGAAGAACACAAATAATAAGATCTACTCAAAAGAGTAGTCCACTGGTACCATGCACGTGCATCTATCCATCCAAGAGAAAGGTGAACCCTCGATCTCGCTGGTGCCTCGCTTGCTTGAAATGGAAGTTGACCTTGGCAGCTCTTCTGTGTTGATGTGTAGTAGGTGGATCTTCACCCCTCTCTATCTATCATGCGGGGGTTGTTGTCCTTGTGGCTAATTGGTTGTCATCTTGTTGGTTGTTTTCTTGCGAGGTGATGTGGGTGATGATATGTTGAATTTTTAACCCACAGTGTCTTTTTCTTTTATTCACCGCTTAATGGAGCCTGACTGTTATTTGGTGCATGTTGTGGTGCCTGTTGTGGTGTCTTATATTCCAATATTACTTTAACCACTGAGCCCTCATCTGATGTATCAGCACCTGTAACTTTTTTTGCTTCAACCTCTATTTGTGTTTGATTGTCGATCATCAAAGGCTCATCATCGGATATTTTAGTCCCTGGAACATCTTTTGCTTCAACCTCTGTGGACTCTACCTGCTTATTGATGGAAATATCCTATAATGTAATTTTCTTCTTCTTATACCAGAGCTTCAGGAATTTCTTTTGCACATTAATATTTATAGTACCCACTGATTCCATCCAAGGGTATCCGAAAACAACATCCTCATTAGCCATATTTAAAGCATAAAAATCAAAATGCAATACATACTTGTCCATAGAAATCTTCAAATCTTTATAAACTTGCACCTGCTCATTATTAACCTATGTGTGTTCCATGTGTTTTGCTAGCACTTGTAATTTTTTTGCCAAATTGACATTTATGAGATTTTGCTTGCAACTAGCATTTATAGACACAATGATCTTCTCCTTCTGAGTCAATCCATGAACCTGCAATAAGGATATACTGGTAGGAAATAACCCCACATGTTTCTCCTTATCTTGTTTTCTAGCATGAGACCATTTTTCTAAAAGAAGTTCTTCTAGTTTTTCATAAGGACGCTGCTCCACTGAATTGTCAAGTGAGTCCCACCATTTAGCAGCCTCATCTTCTAGATTAAATAGCTGGCAACTTGTCCGAAAATTTTTGCGTTGAGATTTGTGATATTCTATAAATTCTTCAATAGTAGGACCCTTATCTTTCCCTGTAAAAAATTCCTTGGTGGAAGCCATGAAGGTTTGGAAACAATTCACGTACTTGGCTAAAATTTGAAATGGCCACAATTCCATCAATATTGCTCAAAATCCCTATTATGACCTGTTTTTCGAAATGGAACAACCATTCTGCATCTTCCCATGTGGTAGAAATCTCGATCTAGGCACTGGAATTTCAGATCTGCGATGCAATTGTCCCGCCGTCACAAAAAAATTTCTGAAAAAAAGCGTTGATTTTAAATTAGCGATATCTCCCTCATCCGGACTCTGATTCAACTGATTTTTTTTATATTTTAAATTGGGTATTTTTTCACAAATAATCCATATCTGCAATTAGATTCTACATATTTTGCACCAGAACATATAGATCTGCGCCGCAAACTTGCTGCCCCAAAAAATGTCTCCAACAGCACTGATTTTTAAATTAGCGAGATCTCCTTCATCCGGACTCCAATTCGGAGAATTTTTTTTTTTAAATCTGGTATTTTTTCACAAAAAATCCATATCTGCAATTAGATTCTGCATATTTTGTACCAAGAAATACAGATATGCACCGCAAACTCGCTGCCCTGAAAAAATGTCTGGAACACCACTAATTTTTAGATTAGCGATATCTCCTTCATTTGGACTCCGATTTGGCCGATTGTTTTTTGAACTTGGGTATCTTTTCACAAAGAATCTAGATCTGCAATTAGATATTGCATACTTTTCCCCAAAATATATAGATCTGATCTGCAAACTCACCACCCAGAAAGTTCCTTCAAAAAATAATAATAATAAATTCTCCACTTTTGCCCAAGAAAGTGCTCTGATACCACTTGTTATAGATCTGAAATGAAAATATATGAAAATAATACCAATATACCCCATAACTACAAATAATCACCAAAAATAATAAGATCTGAATATAGATAGAAATGCTTCTTTATTGATCAAACCCTTAAGGTAGGGCAACACCATACATTCACTCCTTAAAGAAGGAGAGCACTCCACAAGCCATATGCCAATTCACAATAATCCTTGACATCCCTCAATGGGGAGTCTCTAGCCTCTATATAGGCCTCATACATACAATATCATGGGTCATTACCATGGTTCGCTCAATACCATCTATCTAATGCCATGGGCCCATTACATTATTACTAACTACTTGTGGTCCCTTACATGATACGGGTTAACCACCTTATTTACTACTTGGCCCATCACATTATTACATTATACCCTTGGGTACCTCGCTTTGTACCCCATATTATCCCCTCTAGGTATATTACACTCTCCCATGATAAGAGGTACCATCTCCCCTCCATCAAAGCTATATAAGCCCCTCCTTTCCTAATATGAACTAGGTTTTTGATGTAGTTTCAGTCTTAGTATTTTTGGAGCTTGAATAACCAGTAAGATAATATAGCTTGTAGCTCTCTAGTTTATGTTTGAGGGAGAATAGTGTGTTTGGTTTTGTTTGAGACTAAAGGAAAGAATCCTTAAAACTTCCATTGTTGGGACTATCCATGAGATGTTAGTGGAGGTGTGGGAACCCGAATATGTTGGAGGAGACTAGCAATGTCAAGGCATTGGTTGTAATCTCTTTCTGAACTTATATTAATACAAATATTGATTGATTTCCTACATTCAAGTGTTACCTTACATTTGATGGCTTAATATTCCTTTACCTTTTAAGTAGGTTGAATGCAATTTGTATGCTATCATGTTTGTTGTTGTTGTTTGCTTGGTTGTTTCAGGTATTCGAAGGAAGGAAACAAAAGATAGCTGAAGTAAGAAAGTAGGATCATCATCAAGCGGATTAACGTTTTAAGGGGTAGGCCCTTTTATTTGATTCTAGCTTAAGGAAGTTTTCCATAGATTTTTTGTTTGTGGTTGGACCCACTCTCTCGAGCTAGGGGAATTGTCTTTGTCCACATTGAGAATTTACCTGCACCACAAATTGGCGACCATACTAGGGAACTAATCCTTCTATTTGATCGATTGTCATTTCATGGTTTTGTGTGAAATTTTCTAGTATCGCCATTTCCCTTTAGTTTTCTCAGCTTTGCCTGGTTTGCTACTTTGAGTCTGAAAGTTACAGTGGCAGGTCTAATTTTGGCCTTTGAAAATTTTTATTTTTTTTCTTGAATCCCTCAATTAGTGCTCTTTTTGGCCAAACAGTCGTGCTCATCAGGCCTATCAGCACTAGTTGTAGTCTGGCCAGTTGTGCCAGTCATGCCAACCAACACTTGTTGTCAGTTAGGTAGTCACATCGATTCCTATAGGTGAAGATTATGTTTTCTCCTGGATCATAACCAATGTGTCTTGCCATCTTAATTTCTACCTCTTAACTCATTTTTCATGTGTTCTCCCTGATTGGAAAGCTTCATTGGCTTGGTTTATGTGCTTGTCTAGTTTTCCTTCTTTTACTTGATTTTTTGAGTCTTTGGATGGTTTGTGGCCCTAGGGCATCTAGGTCATCATCCATTTAGCTGTTTGTGTGTTTATCAAGTCAAGTTGTTGGTAGCTGCTCCATGCATTTTTTGTTTTTTAGTCCTTTTATCGCTTTGATTTCAATTAAACAAGTTTTAAAAGTTTCGTTTGTCTGTCTCTTGATTAAGCGTCTCTTTTTGGGCATATATTAAATTGCTTGTCTTGTTCTTGATTGAATCATTCCATCATTGGTTTGGAAGGAATTTTGTTTTCGTGCTTTCCATTTGATTGATGTTTATTGTTTTGAAATTTTTTCATATAAGTGTTTGTGAAAGATTCCTGTTATCATTCCATTTAAAATTGCATAATTCTAGTTTGCTAAGTCAATATGTTACATTAGCTAGCATCATTGAAGACTAGAGTCGCATCATCATTTGTATTCGAAAAGAAATGAATTCTCTCTACTATTAAAAGGAATAGTTGAAGTGCATTTGATAGGAAGATTCGGTGTATTTTGGAGATTTACTAGTGAAATATTTTATTCTTTGATTGTTGCATTGATCGTGTGTTCTCAATCTCTCAATTAGTGTTAACTTTCATCGAAGACAAAGATTTCCTTTCTCATATAGCTGCATGTAGGAGTTTCTTCAGTTGACAGCGATAAGGCCTTGTAATTGAAACCTAATTCAAGATCAACCATTAAAATATATTGAATTAACCTAAGGAAGAATTGAAACTTAACACTTATATTTAGAGGTCTAGGCTACAGACTTGTTCTGACATCTTTGAACCTAGCAGTTGTCGTTCGCTTCGGCACTAGACAACGCTAGTACAAACTTCTACTCCCCGTACCATCGAGTATATAAAGGGAGACCCCACTCGGTATGCAATCCTTTATCCGTTGGAAGCTGAGTTTGCTGTCTTGTAAACATGATACACCAAACACAACATTTAGGGAGATTGCCTGCCTGTACTTCTCAGTTCACCGGGAGGTATTCTAAAATTCATGGTTACCTGGTAATCCTTTTACCTAGATCATTTAGAGTAGTAATTTTTGTCTTTTTGACTCTTTAAATTTAAAAGATCATGGACTTATATTACAAGAATATGCTATCCATGTCAAGCTTATGTAAAAATAATTGGGGTAGTCGCCAGAAACAGTGAGGGAAAATTGGAAGTATTTCATCATTTGTATTCACTTGAGGCAGCTTGTCGGGTTTTGGGACATCCTCACTCTATCGCTTGCCTACCTGGGTTTTGGGTTATCCATTTTAATCTTCTGATATGATCTTTGGCACATCACCATGACCTTTGATCCTATGATGTCAAATGTTGCCAAACTCTGGAGTCATGTCATCCATATATTCAAGAGAAGTCATCCTACCTGTACATTGTCTGATCATCTTGGATTACTCTCATTCATTGTGTTCCTGTTTTGTGTCGATGATGAAGGATTCATAATGACCTTCCTTCGGTGGATCGCTTCCTGTTGACTTCAGCTCATTATGCAAGAAGTTGATCTAGAAACTTCTTTCCAGTACCTTAGAGATTTCATGCCTCAATAGACCCACAAACAAAGGTTCATCTTTCCTGAGACCAAATAACTAGGGCAACGCCATGAATCATCCCTAATGATCTTTCGTTCCTTTCTTTTCATAGAAAAGAAAGGAAAGGTAGGGATGACAGGATTTGAAACCTGCGACATTTTGTACCCAAAACAAACACGCTGCCAAGCTGCAATAACTCATGCATGCTCTTCCAACTCATTAAAGCCAGGAAGACTAATTTATGAAAGGGAGAAGCAACTAGAAGATAGTAAGCTCTGGAATTCACTATCACTGAATAGAAAGGGAGAACAGAGAGGCAATGAAGCACAGGAGTGTAATTCCTTTATTCAAGCAAGAAGGCTAGTTCAGCTAAGGGATTATCTACTTGCATATAATGATGCGTCGCAGGAGGAGGGTCTGCACTCTCTCAACTTAAGCCTAGATTCTAGCAAACCAGGTCGCGTGGGGGGCCAGAGAATGTGAGTTCTAAGCTTGAGTGCCTAGTTCTTCACACTCAATGACAGGTTCTCATCACTGGCCTTCGATCAAATGATTTCACGAGTTTTTGACTTCAGTTCCTTATTCACACCTTGTGAATTGTGCTGCTGGTACCTTGAGAGCCATTGACATTATTGGTGGTTTTTCTCATTCTTGTTAACGATTCACGTCATTGACCAGTAATCAAGAAACTTTCTAACATGTTCGACTTCAACACATTTATTCACATATTAGAATTTTTACTTTGATCGGGTTGTGTTGGAGCACAAGACCCGGGGCTTAGATTACAAAAGTCCAGGTTGCGAGGAGTAATGAGTCATTCATGATTATATACATAATCCTTTAGACAGATGGATGCGCCCATGTCGTGGATCTATTTCATATGATCCCTCTGGTCGAATGGCTGCATCCATGCTGAGGATCCATGCACATGATATTTTTCTTGATAGATAGTTGTGCCTATACCATGGATTCATGTATTGTTATATGCCTCTCATATTTATCATGCATGACTCTCAGATTTTAGATATGTACATGTATGCTTGCTTACATTTTTTCCGACGATGGACTTCGGTTCCCCATATCTACTTGTAAAGCATTTCACCCCTCACTCTAGTTCGGCCTTCACGCTTTAGGGGTCATCTATTACACAACATTTTGTCACTGTCCCTGTACTCCCCATTCCACAATGCCGGAGGACCTCTACAGTAATCCTCATGGGTTTTCCCATCATGAAGAGACTCCCATTATGTCCTTCTTCATGAGCAAAACATTTCCCTTTTGCGTCATTTCCCAGGAATCTTCCTTTTACCCCAGTTTACAAGACCGTCATTAATGACCAATTCATCCCCCGCGCCAATCTGTAGAGTTTAACACTGGGACTAGCACCACTAGCGAGCCTTGTCTCAGTCTCGCCGATCCTCTTTTAGCACGTTTTTTAAATATGGAGTTGAAGCTTCCAAGTCTAGAAGCTTCATAGCGGAAGTCCGATAAATGGTTGGGCTAGATGGAGCCAAGGATGTCAGTTTGGGTTCCTTTCCCCTATTAGGACGGAAAAACCCAAGAGATAAGGTCTCTCCCATGATAACAGGAACCATCTTCCCTCCATCAAAGCTATATAAGCCCCTCCTTTCCCAAGTTGAACTAGTTTTCGGATGTAGTTTTAGTCTTAGTATTTTGGAGCTTGAATAACCAGTAAGATATTATAGCTTGTAGCTCTCTAGTTTATGTTTAAGGGAGAATAGTGTGCTTGGTTTGGTTTGAGACTATAGGAATAAGCCTTAAAAATTCCATTGTTGGGCTATCCATGAGATGCTAGTGGAGGTGTGGGAACCCGGATATGTCAGAGGAGACCAGCAACGTCAAGGCATTGGGTGTAATCTCTTTTTGAACTTATATGAATACAACTACTGATTGATTTCCTACATTAAAGTGTTATCTTAAATTTGATGGCATAATATTCCTCGACCTTTTAAGTAAGCTGAATGTAATTTGTATGCTATCAAGTTTGTTTTTGTTATTTGTTTGCTTGTTTTAGGTATTCGAAGGAAGGAAACAAAATATAGTTGGAGTAAGAAAGCAGGATCATCATCAAGCAGAATAACGTTCTAAGAGGTAGGCCCTCTTATTTGATTCTAGCTTAAGTTTTCCATAGATCGTTTGTTTCTGGCTAGACCCACTCTCTCAGGCTAGAGGAATTGTCTTTGTCCACATCAAGAATTTACCTGCACCACTCTAAACTGATCTTTTCCTTCAATGCATCAAAGGAATTTTTTTCTATTTTCTTCCCCACTAAAAAACCTTTTTCACAGTAGTCAATGCATGCAAAGGAGCTTCTATAGAAGAAAAGTTAGTAATGAATTTGCTCTAATATTGGGTTCCTCCCAAAAAACTTCTTACCTCAGTAACTGTCTTGGGCCTTGGCTAATTCAAAATGACATCAACCTTGGAGGGATTTATTTTCAACTCACCTCGTCCAACAATATGACCCAAGTAAACTAAAGAAGTTTTTCCAAACTCACACTTTGACATTTTCAAATACAATTGTTCTTTCTTTAAGACATCAAGTACTTTACTAACATCCATGACATGTTCATCATGAATCTAAGTATATTATAACAAACTCATCAATGAATGGCCTCAACATATCATTCATCACACACATGAAGGTAGCAGGAGCATTACATAAACCAAAAGGCATAACTAGCCATTCAAACAAAACTCGTTTTGTCTTGAATGCCATCTTCCAAATGGCTCCTTCAAAAATTCTAATTTGATGGTAGCCACTCCTTAAGTCCAACTTAGTAAAATAATTTGCATCTTTCAATTGATCAAGTAAATCATCTATTCTAGGTAGTGGGTAATGTTCTTTAACGTAATCTTGTTCAATGCATGGAAGTCCACACAAATGCGCCATGCTCCATCCTTCTTTGTAACCAAAACAATAAATGACCCATATGGCGAAGAACTTGGCCTAATGATTCCCTTATCCAACAAATCTTGAATTTTCTTTTTGTTTCTATACTTTCCATCATTGACATCCTATACATGCTAATGTTATGAAGAGGACAAGCTTGCTACAACTGTATTTCATGTTGGATTCCTCTCTTGGGAGGAAATCATTTCAGTTCTTGAAACATATCATCATATCGGTTAACAACATCAACCAATTTAGATTTCAATCTTAAGTCACAAGCTTGAAAAACTTCATTATCAATATCATTCTTGGGTTTGATCATTAGAAGCACAAAATTCTTGCTAGAATTCACTAGTGTTTTCATCTTCCTTGCATTTAAAAGTGAAAGGTTTAGTTTCTTGCTATGGGATCTTATAATGTATTATGCTCCATCTTTGAACAAATGGTATTTGTTTTCATGTCTATGGAAGATAGATTTTCTATCATAGAGATATGGGCTGCCCAAAACTATACCACATATGTCTAATGACACAACATCAAGTTCCACATCATCTATGAAATTTGCAGTAATGGTAAATTTCTATCTACACTTTATAGTTACTTGCAATTGTGCATTTTCCTCCACCCATCCTATCCTAATGGATATGGCTTATGATGTGGAATGGTTTCCAAGTTTAAACTTTTGAAAATGTTTTTAGAGATGAGATTGGCTTGAGAACCACTATAAAAAAAGAGTATCAATTTTGCTATGTTTTGAGATTACCCTTATGTTTCTATCCTCTTATTTTCATTTGGAGTTTCATTGTGTAAATTTGAAGTACTAGTGCTAGCAATGGATTATTTTCCTTTCATACCCATGGCTTTAATTTTAGTTTCATCACCCGAATCGGATCCCAAATCCTATTGAGTGGTTGCAGAAGTCTTTTGTTTTCCCTTATTCTTTAATTTATTTGTTTTCATCTCAAGATGAAGCTTCCAATAATGAGCTTCATCATGACCCTCTTTGGAACAATGTTTGCATGTTATTTTCTCTCCTTCCTTCTTAATGGATGAACTTTTCTTTCCTTTCCCTTTGAAACCCTTTTCTTTTCCTTTACCCTTAAATGGCTTTTTCCTACCCTCTTCTGGAATATTTTTCCCTCTTGCTTCTTGATGGGTGGCTTGCACACAATCCTCATCTAAACTAGTGGGATTAAACATAAAGATATTATGCATTAGGTAGTTGTGTAAACTCCCTATATACTTCAGCAACGCGTCTTGTGATTCCAAATCTACACCTAACATTAGATACCTTCTTCTAAATTCCTGGGTGTAATATTTTACATTTTGACCTTTAAGTTGTCTAAAGTTATGCAATTTCGTGATGGCTTTCTACATATGTGCTAGAGGGTAAAACTGTATTTTAATTGTAGCAATGAAATTAGACCAAGAGATTGAGATCCTACCATGTTTTTTTATCTCTTCTTGTGTCTTGGCTTCCCACCATACTAGTGAAGCACCCTCTAGTCTCAAGGAAGCTAGTTGAACCTTTGTGTCATCATCTTGAAGGTTTTGAATTTTTCAATAGACCTCCAACTAATGAACCCAGTTGTCAAGCTTCTATGCATTCACTTCACCATTATACATAGGTAACTCAAATTTAATATCAAGTTTTAACAAGGGTGTTTTACCAATTCCTTTTAGGGTATGTTGATGAGTATGAGTAATGGTTGTATTAGAGGAAGAGGATGAATATTCCTATGAAGATGAAGATGATGGTGGATATGGTGGAGGTTTACGTCCATTTCCATTACCTCCTCCTCCTGAAGAACCTTCGCCTTTTGGATGATTGGATCTTTCACCCTGCAGTCTTGTATTCCTCTCTTCATAGAGGAGTTTCACCATCTCTTTCATGTCAAATAAAGCCTTCCTAAACACCTTCTCATCCTTTGACATATTCACAGGCTCTCCTTCATGTGAAATGCTTTTTTAAGCTTCAACTACAATTTGAGGTAGATCAGGTGGTAGAGATTGTGGCAAACTTTCTCTCCTTCTCCTTGACCCAACTTCAGGACCTTCAACTAGTTTTCCTTCTCCTCTCTTGAGATTCAACCTTGTAAGAATCACATTCACTTGAAAATAGTTAAACCCTTCTTGCACAAAAAAACCAAGAGCTTTGATACCAAACTTGATCTGAATGGGAAAATTACTTTTGCTATGCTAAATTCCTCTTCAGAATATGTAAAACTGCTTAAGGATTCATGAGGTTAATTTCAAGTTTTACCAAGCATTTTTGAGCGTTTTTATGTAGATTTCTTTTACAAATTAACATAAACAAATGACTGAACAACAACATACAACAGACAAGAACATCACTAAAATAATATCACAATAGAAGATGATGAAGGAGTTCACCCCGCCTGCGCTATGCCTCCTTGGTCCAACTTACAATGGCTTATCCCTCTTTATTATGCCCAAAAGTGTGAATACATTAGTTTACAATGCTCAAACAGCTCTAAAACTTGCTCCAATGTCTCCAGAATACCCAAAAATGCCTATCTAGCCTCTTCCTACTCCTGAATTGGTCAAAAGTTGAAGAATTTATGGCTTCCCCTAGCTCTTGCACTAATCTCTCTACAATTTCTCCAAAATCTGGCACCATCCTAGAAATTTTCCCTAATTTCCACTAACTGGGCGTTGGTTCTGCCAAATTCTAGGTGAATTTGTTGGATGGATTAAATACCCAATGCAGCCTTATTTCCGAAAATCGGGTCACATAGGGGGGGCAATGTGCACGGGGCTAAGGCCAATGGTCCGCCCCTGTCAGTCGGACCTCAATCTGCTTCGCCCGTGTTTCTATTGGGTAGAATGTGCCTAGGGACTAACCGCCTATGGCTGGCTACTTTTCTGAATGGTGCAAATGTTAGAGTTTAAATATAATTCGCATATCAATATATAACAAGAAATATAGTGCCACGTTGGTAACTCGCAAGGTTTGTTGGATGGAGATCTGCTGTTCGACCGCCGCCCAGTCCATTTCGCCCTTAACAAGATTTTTTGTGGCCCTTGGGCTATCACGTGGAGGCCCTTGGATGGGCCACGTGGTAGTTTGTGGTTGGCCACCAACCGACCAACCGACCAATGAGCATCGCCCAAATCAACACCAATGAAATCATGCCAGTTGGCACCATTTGATTCGTCAGAGGAAAATAGTCATATGCACAGTCACCCTGCCACATAGGCATGCCTAGTTAGTGCCACATCAGCAATATTGACTACTAATTGGCTACCTTCATATTCTTTTTTAAATTCACCTGTTTAGGAAAAAGAACATAACATGTTTCTCGTAGCATACAGAGTCCATTTTGCATGAAATGAGTTGCATCGGATTTAGGACGACGAGCATGATGCGGTTGTTTACGTTCCACACTGATCTGACAACTTTTAATTTTAATAAAATTTTTGAGCACCTGATCATTTGCCTCCTAAACACTAGCGGTTAGCATATAAAGTTAATTATCTCCATAAACACATTAGAATAGCGATTAAGATGGCATAATAAGACCAATGTACCTTAATAAAAAAAAAAAGCATTCAAATAAAGAAAATAGTTACTATATTGAGGTGAAAATGGGAATACGATATGAAAATGGATCTTAGACATATTTTCGAAAGATACCAGATTGGTTGCTCATCATCTCTCCCTAGTTAAAATTGTTTTATGTTGCTATGCAACCAATAGTCAATCTAATTCTTAGTAATAGTAGTATTCATGGTGGTTATTGATGCTATAATTCACCTCCCCTAACTCATGAGCATGGTATTAGTCCTTCCTTTCCTTAATTTCCCTCCAGCAGATAAGCTCTTCTCTTTTAGTCATATTATAGTCTTTCTGATAATTAGCAGAAGGAAACTAAATCTTTGGATGCTAGAATTTGAGACCAACATAATGATTCCCACAACTTTCTATACACCTGATATGTCATTGTAATATCTTAATGGCTGCTGCAAAAAAGCAAAGGTTGAAGGGATATCTTTTGCTCATGTCCTTTATGGCTTGTCCGCAACATTTAGCACACCCTTTCAAAATATTTGTTTCAATACTTCAATCTATGTCTTACAATTTTCAATGGATTCTTACCTATTTCGGGCCATACATTTTGCATGTATAGGGGATTTTACCCATATGGAATGTATCAAGAGGACATCTTGGGTTTTGTAATACTCTCATATAACTAGAAAATTACACTTATAATTTCTTACAACCACATAATGGGAAATTGTCCAATTAGTGTGGTTACTCAAGAAAGATGCAAATGCTCACAATTGAACATCCCCTACAAAATGGTTAGGGTTCGAAACAAGGTCATGATACAACATAATGTTGTGTTGTTAGAGCTTGCACAATAGATTTATCTCCTCATTGGATCATATGTAACAAGCCCCCATGAATTTATTTTGAGAGGTTATTTCATAGGGCTTGGAGGTCATGACACCCTTTATTTAGATCATGAAATACAAGTAAATATTGTACACAAGAAAAGGGATATACAATTAAATATAGCCTCCACTAATAGTCCAAGTTGGATATTCTCAACCTCCATTTTATCCATTATCTTAGGGTGGAATGTGTATATTTAAAAACATAATTATAA
>APFE031490517.1:58824-146432 GCA_000404065.3 Pinus taeda
ATATATAATCCTTGAAACAAGCCTTCTTAAACCTAAAATTTGAAATATTGATTGATCTACAAGGATGTGGTGATGTTCAACTTTTCATAACTTCTTAAATCACTTATCAATTCACACTCAAAATCATGTGACTAGAGTGTTGTTATTACGTCATTAATGACTTGTTACCACTGTAAATGCTAACCAACTATCAAAGATCAAATTATGCAAAGAAGTCACGTGAAGCTTATAAATTAAGTTTGTCTACTCCAGTAGTTTTCATGGCTCCTTGGATGTGTCAACCCAGTGTTTGAGGTGGTTTCGTAGGAATATCCACCTCTCGAAAGTGGTAGCTATTCGGTTGGAACTCAGTGGATTACCACTTTGACTATCTGGCCCCGAAAGTGAGAAATGAGATCCTTCACTTAGAAGCCAAGAATTTGACGATCATATATATTTCTCTAATACTGAAATCAGTGGCAACACCTTTAGGTGGACTCCATATCCTGTAAAATTTCGCAAAAGGATACTTCATTTTCTCCACTCAGTGGCTCTGCATTGTCAACTAGACACATTGCTCCACATGGTCATTCGTGACAAGAAAGTTGATTACTATCAGTTATTTGTAGGACAAGAGGAGATTAAAGGATCGTCAATGACATCAAGTACAATCCAGATGACATCGTCACCAGATTAACGTGGGTGGAACATTATTTGGTGTCTGACTCAGACTCACAACCTCATACCCCAATTGTTATCAATGCACTAGTCAAAGCTCCACCACAAGGAAACGCCAATTCTCTCTCTCCAATCATCATAATAGACTAATAGTCTTCTCTAGCACTTGACTCCTCATTTTTGTATATTATATATCTACTTCTCTTACAGTTGTATGGCTTTTATTATGTCTCAGTATGTTAAATGTGCACATTGTTTTATTTGAATGCCCAGCACACACCAATGCATGTAATTACTAATGAGCTATGTCATTTAAATGTTGGTCAGTTTTTCTTGTTGTCTCTTTTGGACAAAATTGGGATTATGGGAATATGGTTTCTTCAGTATAGTTGTTTATGGGTTTCCACAAAGTTTTTGGGAAGAAAAAGCTATCAATGTAATCTCAGTTGCTTCGTAATATAAATATATTTCTAAAGCTTACAAAAAAAGGTTATAAATTTGTGTTTAATAGAGTCCTCTTTTGCTTGATATAATCTACAAACCATCTAGGGAGGTGAGAATTATGATGAATCCATAGTTTGATGTAGACTCAGAGAGATCTCCGTCTTAACATAAGATTTTGATTAATTTTTATTTTATAAATATGGGCCTTGATGTGAAAAAATGGGGATGTGGTACATTGGTCTAGTTAGTGCATTAGGTGATTAATTATCATAATTTTCAATTTATTAGTCTAGTTAAATTTCAACCCTGAGATAAGAACATATATGTGCAAGCTTTTAAATCTATATTTTAATATGTTTTTAAATATTAGTTATTTTTATGGGTTAGTAATTATATTTAAAGAGAGATTAACATTATAATTAAAAGAACTTAATAAATATATATATAATATTATATATATATATAATATATAATATATATATATATATATATTATATAATATATATAATATAAGATAATATATATATATATATATATATAAATATTAAAGTCTCTTAATAATAATGGTATCTCTCTTAAATATAATAAACTACCCATAAAAGAACTTAATTTTAAAAACATATTAAAAATATATGATTTTAAAAGCTTTGCACATTATTTCTTACTTATCCTCAGGGTTGAAAATTTTAAACCTAGACTTAATATATATAATAAATATATATATATACACCACAACACTATAAAATAAGATAATAATTTCAAATTTTAAAAATAAAAATATATTTATATATATTTTTTGCACCCAGAGGTTCCTTTAGAGCCTATTGTTATGCGGGAAAGATATTTCACCCTAACATTATCTCTCTCTCTCTCTCTCTCTCTCTCCTCTCTCCTCTCTATATATATATATATATTATATATAATGTAATGTTAGTACATGTACATGTATGTTGGATAATTAATGAAAAATAAAGAATAATAGTGAATATGTCGGCTCAATTAAACTTTTTAACAAGAAGTGACATATATACAACAATATTATCGATCATGAAAGAAAATTAAGTGTGAACAAAATTCATGAAAACAAATGAGCGTAAGGTTCCTTAATCCAAGGAGTATTGGTGCCAGGAGCTTCAATTAAGGTATATTTATTCTTTAAAAATTAAAAAATATGATCTGTAACCTATAGTAATGAAATAAGATAATTTTTCTGTAAATTTTGCCTCCCTTCACATTGAGACAATAACATCACCCAACTATAAAACTTTCCAACACCCCCATTCCTCATTCTCTATTTTGATCCTTCATGGGGAATTACATAGAAAATATTAGATTAGGTTTTGTCTATAATGTAGAAAATATTATAAGATACTTTGCCAAAACTTGAAACTGATTCAACAGATGTCAAACTCACATGTAAAATGTTGCATGAAATTGGAATACTTATAAGATAAAATTCCAACTCTTGTTATATGCAAAATATTGCAAAAAAAATTGGGTTACTTACAAAACTAGAATGTTGGTGTGAGATAAAATTTATCAATGTAAAAAATAATTAATATTTCATATACGTATATTAAGTAAATTGACATTGTACATAAAAACATTTTTGTGTGAGTTAAACTTTCTCAAAGTTAAAAATAATAAGTATTTCTGATATATAAACGAACATATATCCATCTTAACATTGGATATAGAAAGTGACGAGAGGGATCCAACATCTTAAGATACAAAAAGATGCAAAACTTAATAATAAATTAAGAGCTTTTATCCCTCTCAGTGCCTGGTAGATTCGAAGTTAGGATGGATTTATGCTGGTTTGTTTTTAAATTTCCCCAAGGTAGATATACAATTAGTGGATTTGAGCCCTGTCTTTATATGTGGGAAATCGATTTTATGAGTGGGCTCGACCCTCCCCACGGGTGGTGCCTAACATTCAAGGCCTCACATGGATATTTTGTATTATGATGTGGCTTGGGAAGTGGGTTGTTGTTGCACGAAAACCAATTTTTCTATTGTTCTCTCTTGTAACCCTCATAGTTAGTATGGAGGGTTGTAGGAAATGAGGTATTTATCATGTAACAAGGTGGAAGATATCATCATTTGATAGCACAGTAAATTTAAATGGGCATCCTAGTGGCCAATTTCCTTGTTATGGAATATTAGATGGTGTTCCACTCTTGCTTTTAGATCTAGTTGAGGTATTACTGGCCTAGTTTCATTGCCATATTTTAAGCTATTTCTATGTCCTATTTCTTTATTGGCAACTCAAAAATTTAATAGGGAATCTTCTTTATTGATTTCGTTGCAATTCCTTTCATATTTTTCTTAGTTTCTAAATCTAGGTTGAGGGAAGAGCTCAATTGGCTTCTATGTGCCCCTAAGAATTTTGGTTGTTTCCATGTCTTTTTGATCTGGTGCTGAAGTGGTTCTCTCCACTAGCTCTGGGTATTGTCCTTTAAGTATGAGTGTTCTTATTTTGATTTCTACAAATTAACCATTTGCTTAGGTGTCTCCTTGGTTTCTGGGCATTTTTCTAGTTTTGTCTTGATATTCCTACTGACTTCAAGTCCTTAATAATTAAAAATGGATGTCACTCTCTCACCTCAAAGTTTCAAGGGATCTTGGGTGTTATTTTTAGTCTCTACCTCCTATGGAATTCCATCTTGTCTTCTCCTTCTCCTTGAAGATCTCTTTGGATTATTTGGTAGGGTGGGAGTAGTTTTTGTGTCTATTCGTTATTATGTTTTCAATCCTTTGTGACCTTTCCTTATTTATTTTTTGGGCTTTCCATTGCGGTGTGACTTCTAATTTTAAAGTGGGGAGATTGGTTGTTTTTTCTGTGGCCTCTTAGTCAATATGGTGCAATGAAAACCATCCTTGGGAAGGAGCAAGAAAATAATTGGTCAACCATCCTTGTATGTGTGCATCTAGATGGAGGTTACATGATCCATGGCAAGATACTATGATTATATCCCAATGGAAATTCACTTCATCATTTTATACATGAAGGAGGAAGTGCATTTTAGTCAAATATTTTTCCTATATTGGCATGTGGAGAGAGAAACTTGTATTTGGATTCTACAACTAGAAATACTATATGTTGATATACCCATTACATGTAAAAAACTTACCTTTATTGGAAAATAAAAAAAATTATCTTGGAATAGGCTCTAGATAATTACTCGAAGACTCGGAGAGAATACTGGTTTTCATTGATGATATTTTGCAAAAGGTATAGAAATTAGATGAAAATGTCTCAACTATAGTTAAAAGGTTATTTGACCTCCACTCCACCAAATGTGGATAGAGAGAATACTAGTTTTCATTGATGAGATTTTGCAAAAGGTATAGAAATTAGATGGAAATGTCTCAACTCTAGTTAAAAGGTTATTTGACCTCCACTCCGCTAGATGTGGATATTGATACTTATCCCCCCACATAACTGGAGTCTCCTTCAAGTTGATATGGTCTATAGAAAAGCATTTTGTTTAATTTCTATCATTCATAAAGCCAATTTTTCTTCTAGATATAATAGGACTCTACAAATCATCAACATGCTAGTTTATTATGGTTTAAATTGTATCAAGAACACAATTATTAGTTTTTTTTGGCATAGAGTCTCAAGTCTTCAAATCATTTCTATTGGTTTGATTTCCCTTGTAACAAACCAATAGTAATTCATGGGACACTATATACTTCATTTTTATGATAATATAAAATGTTTAACCTTGCCCCACATATATATATATATTATATAATTCTTAAAACACCATTTCAAAATAAAATACATAACTTTTAAATACTAAGAAAATAAAAAAATATAATGTTATCTTTCTTTCATTCATTTATTTATATATATGTGTATGTGGGATTAAAACACAATTTAAAAGAAAATACATAATTTTTAAAATACTAAGAAATAATAAAAAGAAATTATATATATATATATATATCTATATATTTAGTAAATTATAAATACTAAATGAAATTAAAAGAAAAATCTTATAAACATTAAAATTGATCGTTGTAATGGTAATTCATTAATCAAAATTAATGATAACTATTATAACTAACTATACTAATTTTTAGTTTTCTTAATTATAATACTTCTTTTATAACCTACAACCTAAATATTAAAGGAAATATTCTCTTCCATATCTTCTTAATTGAAACACACTTTTCACCCATTGAAGACATAGTTATGACTAGGTGCCTTATGTATAAGAATAAGTTATACAACATGGATGCCAAGAGGTTTCCTAAAACTTCTTCTACGTCAAGAAAAAGTCAAACCTTCAACACAGAAGGAGGTGGCATAAGAATGCTCATCTTGGTTGGAATATTAGGGAATAAAAGAGGATACCATCTTGGAGAATCTAGATAATATTAAAAATATATTATTTTTAAATTTGAGGGGAAAAATATGATATTATAAGGAGGTGATCAACCTCAATATGGAAAACTGAAATTATCTTTTTCTTAATGAAAAGGAAAATCGATCTCACCTTCCTCAAGTGGTGCCAGGATTCTTGCATCATTCCTACTTGTTATCATACCAAGGTCAAATAAATTTTCCACATACTTTTGTTTCCTAATGATAAACCTCATTCTAGGTTCGAAACGTCAATTTAAAAATAAACTTGAATGGGATGGATCCTAAAAATGAATTACAATTAATGAATAGGCCCAAAAATCTTAAATGTGAAATCATTACCCATACAGAAGGAAGAAAATGAATGAAATTCACTCTTTAGAATGAATTAGATTGCTCATAATGAAAAGGAAAACGGATCTCACCTTCCTCAAGTGCTACAAGGATTCCTACATCATCCCTACTTTCTATCATACCAAGGTCAAATCATTTTTCCATGTATTTTTGTTTCCTGATGATGAACTTCAGTCATAGATTCGAAATGCCGATTTAAAAATCAACTTCAATGGGATGGATCCGTAAAATAAATTACAACTAATGGACAAGCCAATAAATATTAAATCTAAAATCATTACCCTATATGTAAGGGACAAAATGAATGAAATTCTCTGTTTAGAATGAATTAGATTGCTTATAATGAATTGATCGCACTTTCCTCAAGTGCTACAGGGATTCCTGCATCATTCCTACTTTTTATCATACAAAGGTCAAATTAGTTTTCCATGTAGTCTTGTTTCTTGATGATGAACCTTAGTTGTAGGTTTGAAACTTCGATTTAAAAATCAGCTTGAATGGGATGGATCCCGAAAATCAACTGCAACTAATGAACAGACCTAGAAATCTTAAATTTGAAATCATTACCCTATACAGAAGGGGAAAAATGAATGAAATGCGCCCTTTAAAATGAATTAGATTGCTCATAATGAAAAGGAAAATTGATCTCACCTTCCTCAAGCGCTGGAGGGATTCATTCATCATTCTACTTTTTATCATACCAAGGTCAAATCAGTTTTCCACATACTTCAGTTTTCTAGATACTTTTGTTTCCTAATAATGAATCTCGGTCATAGGTTTGAAACTTCAATTTCAAAATCAACTTTAATAGGATGGAGCCAGAAAATCAATTACAATTAATGAACATGCACAAAAATATTAAATCATATATATATATATATATATATTATATATTTATTAAAATGTATTTATATAATTATATTTTATATTATATATTTTTTCCCCAAGGAAAAATCGTAACTTTCCATTAATTTGAAAAATTACATATAGTAGATGTCGTTGTCATATGCATAATAGTTGGTTGTAGCCATTCAAGTAATGTTCAAAAATAATAAGTTATGGCCGAGGCCATTTCCAAAAAGACCTATACATATTCACCACGCAGGGTGTGCTCGATGTGTCTATTGAACAAAGATATAATCATAAATATATACATAAAGAAAAACTGTGTATTTAGTTGAAAATATAAACAAAAATTTACGGCCTATCCGCCCTAGTATATGCCCTATCAATGTAGGGTCGGTGATAGTATTGATATTGTTCTACACCAATCTGTTCCTGTATCATCCACAGACCTCTAGTATGTGTCATAGCCTCCTTGGAAAGTTTGTCAACAGCCTTATTATGTTCCCTGTAAATGTGTTGATAGGTAAAAAAGTTAAATTGAGTCCTAAAATCCAAAATTGCATCCAATATGTTTCTAAGTGAATGTGCATGGGAGTTATTGATGTTATTGAACCCGTTTATGATGATTTTGAAGTCACCAAAGATTTGTAATTTATTGCAAGAGTGTGCCAGTGCAAAATGCAAAAGGTGCCTAAGAGTGATTAGTTCAACATAATTGTTTGTTCCCTCTCCCAAGCCCAGTTGAATTTGAAATGATGTTGTTCAGATAGATGTAGAATAATTCCATCCCCACATCCATGTGCTTGTGCAGCACCGTCGAAATATTCCCATGATATGGTGTGATCAATCACCTCAGTGGTGTAGGTGCAGTTTGTAGGAGAGAGTGTTTCATCTAGGATCTCATGGTGGGCAGCAACAATTTTTGCTGCAACATGTGGCCATCAGGCCTATGTTTCCTCGAATATGATTATGTTCCTGGTCAACCAGATTGACTAGCAGATGAGGAGAGGGAGACAGTGGCTTTTAAGGCTATTGTTCACGATAGTCTAGTTGTCCCAGGCCTCCAGAATCGATTGCCCCTACCAACAGCCAGGTTTGGAGAGTAGGTTTAATACTTGTAGCCATAGATGCGTACTCATTGGGCAATGGAGAAATAGGTGATCATTTGTCTCCTCGGCCTGTTTACATAGTACACACCAATGTGGACCATAGTGAGATCGATGCATAAGGTTTGCTCCAGTTGGGGTTTTGTTATTGAGCACATTCCACATGAAAAGTTTTGTTCTTGGTGGTTCTTTAGGCTTCCATAACTTGCTCCACCAGTCAAGAAGTGCTTGTGGCCTGCGCGGTGTGAGAAGGATGGGATAGCCAAATTTTGGGGTGTATATACCATGATCAGCTGAGGTCTAGATAAGCTTATTATGGCCTTCTTGGATGCACACATGGGCTTCTCTCAAGGCATTAATACACCCCTCCCAAGTATGCTGCTAGTGTTCAGGGATGCCCAGGTGTGGAGCAGATAACCAAGCCTATTCAAAGATGGAGTTGTTCTCCAAATAAACAATTTGACCAATTACCTTAATATGCCTCTAATTGAGAAAAAGGATGAAGCTTGGTGGTAATTTATACATATTCCCCCTTCTGTCCATGGGTCCATGCCTATACGAGCTAATGTGCCATCATTTATTCTCCAACTAGGCCCTCTCTAATAAAAGGTAAGTTATGTAGAATTTCTTTCTAGACCATAGATACCCTTGTTTGAGGCCAGGAGGGTAAGCGAATCCAGTCCATGAGATGATAAGGCAAAATGTATTTGTGAAAGGAGACTTCAGTCCAGAGGTTTTGTGATGTGAGCAGGATCCATCCCATCTTGGTAGCAAGGGCATGTGCAAAGACTGATAAGTCCTTTATCCCCCATCCTCCCCACTTCTTGGGGAGGGAAATGTGCTTCCATCCCACCCAGGAAAATGGTTGTCCCTATTTATATCCATTCCAAAGGAATCTGCAGTAGATCTTCTAAATTCGAGCAAGTATTTCTTTAGGAATCCAAGCCAACAACATCCAATAAATTGGTGTAGCCTCCAAGACAGATTTCATGAGGGCTAATCAGCCAACTCTAGAAAGGAATATGTGGTTCCAATTTAATAGGCGACTTTCTATTTTAATAACAAGCCATATCCAATCAGATTCTGTAACAATGAGGCTTAATCCAGAACCCCGGGTAGTTGCGACCATCCTCAAGGTGATGTCTCTGAAAAGGAAATTTTTGATGAGTGTATCTAGCTTCCAAGGGTGATGTATTGGAAAGGGTGATGGTAGACTTAGAGTGATTTGCTTCCATGCCAGTAGCCAAGCCAAATAGTGAGATAATTTCATGGATGGTAGAGGAGTCTCGTATGCTTCCATTTAGGAATATGAGGACATCATCTACAAAAAGTAGATCAGTGAGGTAGCAGATGTCACTCATTTTAAGCCCTTGTAGTTTCCCTTCCCTCTTGACTGATGCAATGAGTCTGTTGAGCCCTTCCATGACAATCAGAAAGAGAAGTGGGGAGAGTAGGCATCCTTGCCGAAGACCCCTCTCAGCATGGAAGAAGTGTGATGCAGATCCATTAATGAGAACACTGAAAGTTTCCGAGGTGATACAACACATGATCCAGTCGATGAAGGGGGAGCGGGGGAATCTTAGATGGGTGAGGATCATCTTAATGTAAAGCCAGCTGACCCGGTTGAAGACTTTAGCTAGGTCAATTTTGAGTTTTGCCCCTTTTGGATTTTTAGTTTTAAGGGAGCGGAGTGCTTCTTGGGCTATGCCAATTGCTCCATGGATTTGTCTACTCTAGAGGAAGGCAAATTGCTCAAGGGAGATATGGCAGGATAGGATGGGCCTGAGTTGGTTAGCAAGAATCTTGGCAATGATTTTATATAGACAATTACATAGGGAGATAGGACGAAAATCATTGAAAGATGCGAGAGAGTCAGATTTAGGAATTAGGGCTATAAAAGTGGTGTTAATGGCTTCATACAAGCGCCCAGTAGTCCTGCATTTCTCCACCATCTTGAGTAGGTCTTGTCCAATGATCTCATAAAAACCAAGGCATAATTCAATTGTCCAGCCATCCGGCCTTGGACTCTTATCTTTTTTGAACCATTTCAGAGTACCTTCTAGTTCCACAGGAGTGACAGGGGATGTGATCTCCTTAGCCATGTCCAAGTCCACAAATCTAAGGAAATGTCCCACAATTCTGACAATTTCAGTGAGAGAAGCACTAGGAGGTTCTTTGAGGAGTTTTTAGAAATGAGAATTCCCAAGGTGGGAGAGTTGATTAAAAGTTGTTGTCATTTCCTCGTCCTCCATGGGCATATTCTCAATAGTATTGGTGACCTTCCATCCCTTGGAAAAGTTTTGGAAGAACTTGGTGTCCTCATCTCCTACTTTTAACCAGACAGCTCGACTCTAGAGCCTCCAAGTTTATTCCATCTCTTTTAGAATTTTTGATCTCCGGTTTTCCAAATTTATAAGTTGAGTCTTTGCCTTTGTAGAAGTGAACCCCTGGCCTTGATCATCCAAAAGAGTGGCCAATGTCTGTTCAATTTCATCGAGGGTTTGGTCATCCCTCTTATGTTTTTCCTTAGCCCAATTTATGGAGAGTCTCTTGAGTTTAGTAAGATTGGAGCATAAACCTTCTGCCAGAGTTCTTCCCATGGATGGAGGGTTTGATAACCAGAAATCAGAGACCATTTGTACGTAGGATGGGTCTAATAGGCAGGTGGAATTGAATTTATACAGTGCCCTTGGTTTCTGAGAGGGGCCAGTAATCTCCATATAAATGGGGTAGTGGTCTGATAAACCACCTGAACCAACCCATTGTCTATATAAGGAAATTTTTTGTATCAAAGAGTCCTTTATAAGGAATCAATCCAGACTCCTGGCCAAAGCTGCCTCTCCAACTCTTCGGTTTCGCCAGGTGGGAAGAGGTTTTACCATGGCAATATCTGTTAGATGGTGTTGTTTGAGAAGTGTCTCCATAGTCTCCGAGAGTGGATCCACCTGTGCATTTGTCCCCCATGATTCCCCAAATCTTAAGGAGAAGTTTAGGTCATTGCCTATTATGATATTATCTGGGATAGTGAGGGATAAATTGAGGAGGTAGTTCTAGAAGGCCCCTTTGTTTTGACATGGGCCATATACATTGATCAAATGAAGACACATCCCCAATTCTGATGAAAAGATGTCCATGCCAATAAATCCAACTCCACCCGAGGAGGCCTTGAGGTTAATAGAATGGGGATTATATCCCAGGTCCAGTTCTCTACATCTCCCTATGACATCAAGGGATTGAAAGTTCCATCCAATCTTCAAGGAATGGAGAATACAGGAGGTGAGGTCAGCCTCACCCAAAGTTTCTTGTAGGAAAATTATGTCTACATTATCAATTTCAAAAAGTTGTCTGAGGGCTAGATTTTTGGGCGAGCTAGTAAGGCCCCTACAATTAAAGGAGAGCCACTTCATCGGGGTGATTTAGAAAGGGTGTTCAAAGCTCTAAGAACCCAGTCAAGTGATGATTTTCTACCCGAAGCCACTTTTGCCCCGGCTAATAGGATGGCTTTAGATGGATGGGATTTACGGCCTTTGATGAATTTGGGGGGATGATATGGGGGAGTAAGACCCAAACCAAAGGATAGAGAATAGGTCTCAAAGAGGGGGAGGTGGGGCCTGAGGTTGTAGGGGTGGGGGGGACCATTGTGGGAAGAAGGTATAACAGCAAAGGAGGTAGGGGGATCAGGAGGGAAGGATGGGGGAGTGGTCAAGAGGACCCACCGACGTGAGAAGAGGGGATAGGGGATGGAGGAGGGGATGAAATCCTAATCCAATGTAGATGTGGAGTGCATATGCATTGCAAAACATGGAGAAGAAAAAACAAATATAGTCAGGGAGAGGAGGAGTACCTGAGGAGCGAGAAGCCTCAGTAGCAACCGTCGATTAGGTCATCGACAAGGATGGAGGACGAGGAGTGCTTGTAGTCAGTAGATGATTTGAAGACCCCTTCATGTTCATTAATAAGGCAGCCAGAGGAGTCGACCCTGGAACGGATGTAGGAGCCTTAGCAGTCTCACCTTTAGGTCCTTGTGGAGAGTCTGAGACCCTTCGCACCAATGGGCATTCCTTGAATAAATGCCCAACTTTGTGGCACCTGCAGCATCTGAAAGGAACTCCTTCATAGTCCAGGATTTGTATCCTAGTGAAATTATTCCATTGTAGAGTGATTTTCTCCTCTAGTCCTTCTCTCATATCTAGGGGTACCAGTATGCGTGCCAGAAACTTGTTCCTCGATTGGATATAGGACATATCGTATTCCAAATAGGTACCCAACGTGTTCCCGATACGGAAAAACACATACTCGAAACAGTACTATAGTGGGAGTCTAGGCAATCTAACCCATAATGGTCCAGCCCCAATCTGTTCTCTTTCAGGGTCGAAAAATGGGCTCCATCGCTTCAGCATGACCGGGGTCATTTCAATGTGCCAATATCTTGCAAGTGCCCAATTGGTGTATTCCTCTTGCAAGAAATGGAGCGCAAACTAGCCATGGGTCAGAGACTGCACTTTAGGAAGATCTTTGAATATGTTACCCCAAATCTCCTTAACCTAGAAGCTAAGTCGTGCTGCAAAGTAGGTGCAACCCTGAACCCTACCCACCAGAACCTTACCAATTGTATTGAAAACCTCTCCCATGTTCAAAACTTCCCCAAATTTGAGGGTGAGGTTCTTTCCCAAGGCCTTCACACACTTAATCTTCCTCTTGCCCAATCTAGGCACGGTCGGGTGGTCTTGCAGAGGGTCTAGAGAGCCTTGATTCTCCTGGTGATTCTACCCAAGGTGTCGGACCTTGATGACCTGGGTCTCAAAACAACCAAATGGGATTGAGGAGGAAGATGTTGCTGCAATGGAGGAGGGGATGCCATGCTCAGATAAGATCTACTTGGGCATGGCAGCTTGATTGATCCCAGATGTGGGTGCAAAGAGAAGTGAGTGCAATGTGTCCCCCAAAAGTGAGGATTTGAAGGGTGGGGATGATGGAGAGCAAGCAATAAGTAGATGGAGGGTCTCCGGTGAGAGTGGAGGGCCGTCAAGCTCTGGGGAGTCAATTGAGAGGGAGATGAAGGGGAGGCTGGATGAAGATGGTCTGGGTAGGGTAACGACGGGAGAAGAGACGGAGCGAAATGAAACAAACGATTCCTGGTAAGCAGATATAGCCGATGTAAGGTTAGGGCTATGAAATATAGGGTTATTGGGGTTAGGGTCGGCAGAATAATCCACCTCCTCTAATTCCATATCCTCCATGATGCAGCAGGCCTGTAGATAACTGAAAGTGGTTTTGACAACAGGAAACACGGAGGGTAGCTTGCAGGTAACGAATAATCCTTTCTATCTTGTATAATATAAATATATTTTAGAATTATATTTATCATTATATAAATAGAATTATGTATTTAATTGCATAATATAATAATAGATATATATAATGTGGATGTAAGACTAAATTATAAATATATTTATTAATTTTAATATAATAAATAAAAATATGTTTAATTTTAAGTTTACCTATTTCTTTCTTTATTTAAATAAATCGTAAATTGTAACACATCCATATATAAAAAAATGTATATATAAAAAATAATTAATGGGATAGTAAATAAAACTATTGGAATTATACCTACTTACCATCAAATCATACCTTATCATTTAACACTAACACTTTGTTTATGATTTTCAGCAAGCATTGGGACTATCATGAATTAAGACCTTAGAAATTTCTAAATCATATATTATTCAACTACAATGTGACAACTTATATATATCTGAAGGTGAATAACCTTAAATGCGTCCTTTGTAATTCATTTATCTTGCAGTACATTTGATTACAACTTAATATTTTACAAGCTCAAGGCTTCCCATATGTTGGTGCTCTATTTAAGACTTTGGTTGTACTGGCCTAGGTGTCATACTATCGCACACACGTGGCCTACATGTAGTTATTTCCTTGGGATTGTCTTCCCTTATCAACAGTTCAGGTCACTCGGGAAGGTCGTCCGATTCTCGAGGGTTTTGACAATTACTCTTTGGCGATTTTTCTCTGGTTCATTGTTGTGCTTCCTTGCAAGTTTGAAGGTCTTTTGTTCTGCTCTGCTCTATTGAATGGAAACCTGATTCGAAGGAATTCCTTGCCTGATGCGGGTATCTTCCTAATTCCGTGGCTCTGTTTCTCAGTTCTTGGTATGCTTCTGGTTTTGTTGGTCATTGCCTTTAGTGCTTGGATGAGCTAGATTTCCACTTTGACAACAGGGTTTTTGGGCATTTAAATGACATTAGTATTCATTTACATTCTGTGTAGCACCCTCCTCCCACATCTACCCAAGCAACCGTCCAGCCGGGGTAAACATGCAATGAGAGGCCACTATGATAAGATTCAACCTCCTTGGTGACTTTAATGAAATGGAATCTATAGAACATCGCAAATAGTCATCCAACATCATTCATATAACCTTCAGAAGGCAAGTCAACCACCTAGACTGTCTGTCCTTGGGTCCTATAGCTATTTGAGAGACTTAAGGGCAGGGTAACACTCCCTAGACACTGCCCAGGTGAGTTATTTTAAGGACTAACGCTCCCCAGACACCACCCAGGTGCTTTATAACGCTGCCCAGACACTGCCTAGGTGAGTTAGTCTCAACACTAATGCTAGCACTCCAGGATCTGAGCCACTTTTTTCAGCCCAGAGCCCGGGACACTGCACAGAATGGAATGATCATTTAGAGTTGGCAAATATACAAAAGCAATAATATGAGCAAAATCATAACCAGACCCTTACTAGCCATGACAGGCATTTCGTCAAACATATCATCAACATGTAACCTGCAGGTGTAAACAACAGAATTAAGTGTAGGTATCTCATACTTATCTAAGAATCGACATGAACCAATGCATCCTCATGTCTTTTGCTACCTTGTCACTTATTGGGTCATAAATACAATATCCATTCAAACACAAGTAAAAACATGTTGAGAGCCAAACATAGTTGCTGCCATAAAATGTACATATAACTGACATAATAGGAACAGAAATACAATGGACATATCAACCATCCAAATCCATATATATATATATATATATATATATATCAATATATTTGCACATGAAAATCAAGGGAATGAATTTCCCATTAATAAATGCAATGAACCAATTGTAATGGGACTACCACGTTCCACCCGACCATAGATTGGCTGAGCCAAGTTTCTCTTCAGTCAATCACCACCGTGCCATATTCCAAGCATGAATGTGTGACTCATAGAACACATCAAAAACACCAATCAATGTGGATGCCATCGGAGTTCTCCACCTACACCGCGAGGAATTTAAGTGCCTCCTAGTCTCTCAACCTTTACGGTGCATCTGCAGTCTGATCCAGGGATCACTATGCCCTACACTGAGACATACTCTCTAGGCTTTACCTTGCATTCCATCCTAGAATCACTAGGCCTAGTAGAGCTAAAATCCACCTCTTGGCTTTACCATATATCCCACCATTCATCAGCAAGGATTCCTAGGCCCACCACAACCCACAGTCTCGCTCTACCACAACCCATAGTCTGGCTCAGGGGTTACTAGGCTAGTGGCTTCATGCATCCTCAGTCTGGTTCAGGGGCCACTACCACCATGTGTTTGTCATTTCGGATATCCACCCCACTTAGCTTCGAATCCAATCCAGTCATCCCCCACAAAACGCATGAGAGAAACCATCTCATCAAAGCTATGAGGAAATGGCAAGGGTAGACTGAAAATACTGTCACACCTGGAAAAACCCATGCCATGGTAGAAAAGAACCACATGCAATCCCATGCATGCCAAATCTAACAAGGAAAATACACATGCAAGTTGATACTTGCAATGAAGCCTATTGTAGCTGCTTGATTCTGCCTTTCCCCGCTTGATCTTTGCTTCCTCTTGCCTTCTTTGTCTTTTTTTCTCCAATGCCAAAGTGCTCCAAGAAAACTCTAAGTGTCCAAGAGTATGAGAGAGAGAGAATAATGAGAGAGCTCCAAATCTAAACTAACCAAGTCTTGCCCACTAATCCTCAGAAGCCTTTCTATTAATGAGACCTCTATTTTCTTCATTTTCCACTACTTTCCTTAAATTTCCTCCTCACATGCAACATGTGACCTTTCACCTTCCTTTTCTCCTAATTTCCATTCTTTTAATAAATAAATCTACCAAAATACCTTTTCGCCTCTTTAATTCCTTAGCCATTTCCCTTGCCAATTTCCTTAGCCATAAACAACCAAATGAACACACACTAGGATGTCCTACCCACCATTCAGCTTGGAATACGTGTCCCATAATCCGTGGTATTTATATATTTTTACATGGAATTTTCGCCATGGCTGTTACAAAACCCTCCCCCTTGGGGGAACACCATCCTCGGTGTTCAATGACACCTATAACCAACATGACTGCTGAAAGAAAAACATACTACCCATGGAGCTTTATAACATAGTTCGTTGTAGTATTTACAATTAAAGATATACTCAAATTCAAAACATCATGAAAACATGACAACATACCACATATCGGAGCTTTATAACATAGCTCCTTACGGTATTTATAATAACCACATATACATATACACATATGTACATTTTCTCAACCAGCAAATAAAATAATATGAATCTGCAACTAGGGAATTTAGAGGCTCACACCTCCACCCTCAAAGTAATACTAGGATCCACATCCTTCCGCGGAAGTCCAGAATCCACTACAAAGTCAAATATGCATCAAATGTCCAATGCTATAATCTTGCGCCACTTGTCCTCTCAGCAAATATTTATCGACTCATTGTTCTAGGGCATACTCCCAATGTGCATTTGATTCCATATGTCAACGCTAATGACCAAAACAAATCCATCTGTGACCTTCCCTTCTCTGCTATAGAGTCCCTAAGGAATCTGGTCACCCCTTCAGTGGAATCACTCACCTTCGAAGTTCTGTTGGCACCCCCATCCTGGGCAGTCCATCCCTTAGCAAGGCTTCCTCACATCAGAAGATACAAAACAAAAGGCATATACCTACCTCAAAACATCATACCAGTCACAGCCTGCTCATGGAAATCAATGGACACTATTAGGTATTAGTGTCCCATAATGGCCATGCTCCTAAAGTGCTTTACCAACATACTGCCGCATGTTTCAATCCCTTTGTTGTTGCTGCTAATTCTTGTACTCGGTTTCAACCACCCAATGGGGCATTTCATGCATTCTTGTACCAAGAACATAACTTCCATTAGATTTGAAATAAATTGAAATAAATTCACATCATACCTCATTGGTAGCTCATCAATACGGTACATTTGCAATCTTGTTCACTTCCTGTCACAACAAACCAAACTAGCATATTTGACCAAAATATGTATAAAAATATCACATCAAGTTAGCTCAATACATAACCATCAAATTCATAAATCACATGTAGCCATCATAACCAAAATCATATATCACATGTAATCATCATATACTAGAGTCATAAATCACATGCATAATAAAAATGAAATACAATACCAACACTTGTCCTTCGTTGATCCGTACTTCTGCCTTTTTCTTTATCCCATATGCACTCTGGATCAATTGCCACACCCGAAAATCTCCCAATGCCTTCTCCTCAACCATGCGCATAGATAAATAGTGTGCATCAAGCACATACAACCACATGACATACCATACGATGAAATACATGCATCTACACCTGACATACAACACATACACTTACGCCCAGTGTATACAATACAATGCATCCATCTATACCCGATGTGAAGTACCACCCAATACATGTGCCTACACAGAGTACACACAACAGGTACACATGCCACAATACCACGACTACATGATGCACATACATAATACCACATGCCCTCAACACAACATGTATGACATGCACACAATACCACACATGCACCAATACCATATGTACAACATGTACACAGTACCACCTGTACACAACACCACCTGCACATTGTGTGCACAAAATCACATGTATATGGTACCACCTTCACGATGCGTACACAACACCACATGTACACTAGACCACTGTACAATGCTTACACAATACCACATGTACACAGTACCACACGCACGATGTGTACGTGACACCACATGTACATAGCATCACATGCACGACATGTACACAACATTGCATGCTCATAGCACCCTATGTACAACAAGTACACATCACCACATACAACACCACTTGTACAATCATGCATACAACACCATATGTACATAGCACCATATGTACAACATGCACGCAACACCACATGTACATAGCACTACATATCCAACATGTACATAGCATCATCTGTACACAAAACTGCATATCCAACATGCACAGAGCACCATATGCACACACGCCACATATACATCATGAAGACATTACAATATGTATACAACATCTCATATGCTATATTCGCACAACCCTATTTGTGCCATCATGTACATAACATTGGATAAATAACATGTACACATGCTGTGTATACACAACACCACAAGTTGACACATCATAGATGCAACATGTACAACACATACAACATATGCAAAACAATAGTACCACACATCCAAAAACGCATTATCCATACCAAGAAACCTTGCTTCCTATATCCCATCCATGCTTATCCTAGCATGCCGCAAACCACACTTCTCTCACTTTGTTGATGTATCCTTCAACATTACCTGTGATAACATAAAAATAGGCATACTACAAGTATACAATACCAAATCATATCTACATGATAATAACCTTGTATATTTGTCATGACTACTCTTCCCAATTGATTTCTCATAAGACCAAGAACCTCTTCATGTCATTCTCCTGCATAAGAAATCATTCGTCCACAAGAATGATCCCTGACAACCCTATCAAACAATAACATAGATACGATACATACATACATATATAAATTTTAGCATAAACAATCATGATCCTGTTAGACAATGACATACATACATACATGTATACATATAAATGTTAGCATTAATAATCATGATCCATGAAAATATTGTCAAACATGACATACATACACACATACACACATAAACATCAACATGATCATAAGATAATTACTAAATACCGAGGTCAAGGTTGAGAGCAATAGTTCCCAACATAGCGAAGGCATATGACACCTCAGATCCGTTTACTTTACCTTTTTTGGTTACCTTTCTCATGTTTGTACTACCTCTATCCATTTACCACAATTGACTCAATCAATCCAACCAACTATCATAGTCTTACCTTCCGCTGCACTTACTCATACACCAAGCTTCATCTGTGTCTTACATTACCTATTGAGTACCACACCATTCTCCTCGAGCTACATTAACCTTCCTCTTTCCCAACCAATTCCCTACACTTAAAACATAAAAGGAAAACCAAGAAACAAACAAGAAGAAAATCATGAAAACCAATAATAACAATATGACACCACAACCAGAGTGGAAAGGCCTTGCACCAAACATAAACAAAACTACAAATCAAGCTCAAAAAATCATAAAATACTAAAAGAAAAAGACTAGAAACAAACACCATGACTCAATCCCCATGGTTCCTAGTGCATACAAGGGAAACTCCAACCTGAACCTTCTTCACGGTTCATGGCAATCTCTCTTGCCATGCAAATCCCTAAATTATACTATCATTAACACATAACTGTCAATGTATAAATAAGCATAAAAATACACCAGTCACCTCATCTTGTTGTGCCAAGCATGTTGCTTGCAACTGAACACATCTGCGACATCTCTCAATGGACTCCAATCCTTTGACATATCCTCTTGTAACTAAAGCCTAGCTAATATACCTGTCAAGTACATTTTCATGAATTTAACACATATCCACATAATGTCAAACAAAATCAAGGTTAAAAAGACTCCCTATATGCAAAGCACACATTTGTTTGGAATTAGGGTCTCTAAACATAGCCAAAGGAATTCTTGTCCAAATCCTTCCTTTTACCTTTTTACTTTGTTGCAACTATGTCTTACTATGCATTGTCACATCACCCAACTATTAGTAATGTGAACACATCAATTGTTACCTTGTCACGCTAATATCAAACATGTTTCCTCTAACTTCTCACACACGTAAACCATATGTTCCAAATATCAAGACAATCATATTTATCAATTTGAAATCAACATTTAACAAAACTAACAATCATGTCATAATCCATAGTCAGCTCATAGTCATTAGACATAATGTTATATCTATCACCTACTACACTCAAGTACATTTCAATTGTCTTAACAATCATCTTAAAACAAGATCATTGGAACAGATACTCATATTTTGAAATTCATCAATCATTCAACCACTTACAATCATACCAAGTTAAATAAATCAACTAGGCACCAATCACTCAAACACCAAATAGTCATCATGATCAACCAAACAAGCACCAAATATACAACATAAGAAAACTCATACCTTAATGTATATTAGGGGAGACTATCTTGTCTGCACAATCAGTCCATATTAGCATAATATAACTTCACAACATATCAGTTCAAACACAAGTAAGATCATTATATCATATCAGTAACTAACTAATATTTTTACATCATAAACTCATAAGCATTTGTCGTTCATGCATAACATCATATATGTATCATCAATCTAGATTAGTATGACACATATCACAAATATGTCAGCTCATACCTGAGTATCGCAACCATAACCATCTACATAGGTCAAACCAGGTTAATACAATGATAACGTCAATATCTTCAATGCAATGAACAAAACCATCACACATATGACCAATCCAAATTACAACATCGAGATCTCAATGAAATAACTCTAATCATCAAGTTAATAGCATATAACAACAATAAGCTAATATCATACTCATCAACAACATAAAAATGAAACATCAAGCTAACTATCATATAACAATTAACAAGTTAACCTATAACATACTCATCAACAACATATAGCATAATCATCAGGTTATCTAATATAAAACAACAATAGCAATTCATACAACTACAAGCTACTACCATTCTTGACTATTCGACTCATGTGCATATAACTACACTAATCAACTAACATCCATCATGAATGTAACCATAACGTCAAAATACATTTACATAAACCTAATTTATATAAACCTAATGCATATAAAAATCCTTAACATACATACCTACATGCCCAACAGGCAAACCTGTATGACAACATGTGATCGCCTGGAGGTCAAATGCTGCAACTTCACTTTGATGATCTGTATCTCCTACTTTACCTCATTCAACACATTAGTATCATGACATACCACTAGCACCATGATGACCTAAATTGCATACAATGACTTCACAAGGCATATTTGGCATGCTATTCATGCATAACTATAACCAATAGCATACATGCATAACGACTGCATATATACATATAACACATAATTACAAAACCATATACACATCCTTATAGCTAGAGTCCAGTCATTAATGCATAACCATATCAACTACAGAAACCATGACTTCATGCATGACAATAACCATTACTCCATTTTACACATTGCCACATCCAACCAACAGTGTGCATAAGCAATGCCAAACCAACTACCAATATGCATAACCACATGTAGTCTAACATAATTGATCAGTTCTTGTAATCAACCTACAAGACTGATGCATGTAATCAAAATATTAAAAATGTAACCTAACATACAAGGATGTAAGTAGGTGACATAAAATCAACATGTAAGTGACATATAATCCATATGCAACCAGTCACATACGCATGATCAATACATTTCATGAAATAAACATCAATTTCTTCATAACAACCATAGTCAATCATCAAGCCAATGCAACACGTATATAAGTGTAAGAGACACACATGAAACTAACATGCCTTCATGACCAATACACATTCAACCCATTTAGTCCAAGAGTTGAACCATGCTTTGATACCATTATGTAACACCCTCGTCCCACATCTACCCAAGCAACCGGCTAGCTGGGATAAACATGCGACAAGAGGCCACTATGATAAGATTCAATCTCCTTGGTGACTTCAAGGAAATGGAATCTACAAACATCACAAAAAGTCATCCAACATCATCCACATAACCTTCAGAAGACAAGTCAGCCACTTAGACTGCCTGTCCTTGGGTCCTACAGCTATTTGAGAGACTTAAGGGCAGGGTAATGCTCCCTAGACATTGCCCAGATGAGTTAGTTTCAATACTAATGCTCCCCAAACACTGCCTAGGTTCTTTATAACGATGCCTCGACACTACCTAGGCGAGTTAGTCTCAGCACTAATGCTAGCATTCTGGGATTTGAGCCATTTTTTCGGCCTAGAGCCCGGGACACTACCCAGAATGGAATGATCATTTAGAATTGGTAAGGATACAAAAGCAATAATATGAAAAAAATCATAACCAGACCCCTACTAGCCATGACAAGCATTTTGTCAAACATATCATCAACATGTAACCTATAGAATTATGTGTAAGGATCTCATACTTATCTGAGAATCACCATGAACCATTGCTTCCTCATGTCTTTTGCTGCTTTATCACTTATTGGGTCATAAATACAATATCCATTCAAACACAAGTAAAAACATGTTGATATCCAAACATAGTTGCTGCCATTAAATGTACATATAACCAACATAGTAGGAATAGAATATAATGGACATATCAACCATCAAAATCCATATATGTATATATCAGTACATTTGCACATGAAAGTCAAGGGAATGAATTTCGCATTAATAAATGCAATGAACCAATTGGTGATGGGACTACCACATTCCACCTGACCATAGATTGGCTGAGCCAAGTTTCGCTTCATCCAATCACCCCTGTGCCATATTCCAAGCATGAATGTGGGACTCATAGAACACATCAAAAACACCAACCAATGTGGATTCCACTGGAGTTCTTCGTCTACATTGTGAGGAATTTTAAGTGCCTCCTAGTCTCTCAGGATTTACCATGCATCCGCAGTCTGATCCAGGTATCACTAGACCCTACACCAAGACATACTCTCCAGGCTTTACCGTGCATTCCATCCCGGAATCACTAGGCCCAGCGGAGAGAAAATCCACCTCTTGGCTTTACCGTATATCCTGCTATTCACCGGCAAGGATTCCTAAGCCCACTGAGGCACATAATCTAACTTGGCTGCAACCCACAGTCTGACTCAAGGGTTACTAGGCCAATGGCTTTCTGCATCCTTTTTCTGGTTCAGGGACCACTACCACCATGTGTTTTTCAATTTAGAGATCCAACCCGCTCGGTTTCGAATCTAATCCGACCATCCCCCACAAAACGCATGAAAGAACCCATCTCATCAAAGTTATTAGGAAATGGCAAGGTTAGGTTGAAAATACTGTCACACCTGGCAAAACCCATGCCATGGTAGAAAAGAACCACATGCAATCCCATGCATGCCAAATCTAGCAAGGAAAATACACATGAAAGTTGATACCTTCAATGAACCCTGTTGTAGTTGCTTGATCTTGCCTTTCTCTACTTGATCTTTGCTTCCTCTTACCTTCCTTTTCTTTCTTGCTCCAATGCTAAAGTGCTCCAAGAAAACTCTAAGTGTCCAAGAGTATGAGAGAGAGAGAGAATAATGAGAGAGCTCCAAAGCTAAACTGACCAAGTCTTGCCCATCGATCCTCAGAAGCCTTCGTATTAATGAGGCCTCTATTTTCTCCATTTTCCACTATTTTCTTTAAATTTCCTCCTCACATGCAACATGCGACCTTTTACCTTCATTTTCTCCTAATTTCCATTATTTTCATAAATAAATGTGCCAAAGTACACTTTTTCCTCTTTAATGCCTTAGTTATTTCCCTTGCCAATTTCCTTAGCCATAAACAACCAAATGAACACACACTAGGATGTCCTGCCCACCATTCAACTTGGAATACATGTCCCATCATCCATGGTATTTATATATTTTTACATGGAATTTTCACTAGTGCTGTTACATTCTGCTTGTCTAGTTATATTACTGAAGCTTATGTATAAGTCAAAATCTGCTGCTAATCCCTGTTATATTTTCGCAAAATCTCCTTTCAGGTGTTGCAACCTTCAGAGGATCATGGGGTCGAGACTCCATTTCAGGGCTCGTCTTTCTGGAGGAAGAACCCACCGAATGTCGTGTATTTCAGTATTTAAGTTATTATACATTTAGGGTTTTTGGGTCAAAAGGTCGGCTTACCATAAGGCCTGTTCTTTTATGTTATTAGTTTTGAACATTTTCGTTTTTGGCTGATGGAAGCCAAAGTACTGCCATGACACATGCAGTGTATTTTAACTTAAAATGGCTCGACCAATTCTTGTAGTCCTAGTTCTATTTTTTATAGAGTTTTCCAGAGTTTTACATATAAAGGATGTATTTGTTGTTTTTCATTACCGGTTCTCTGTAGGACTCTTTGAATATACCTAGTGAGATATTTGGAAATTTACATGAAATCATATGTATTTTGATATGTTATAGAATGATGACAATTATCAAGATTTATTTCCATCTTTCTATTTTAATCTCGTATTAAATAGTTTACTCTTATGTTTTTATCCAGCATTTATGTAGTTTATAATGATGTTGTATCTATTCGAGCTATGGCTTGGTGTTCTTGGAATATTTGGCTTTTAATATTTGCTTTTAGCATTTATATAATGAGCCCCACTAATTTTAAGTGGGTATTTCGTCCACAAGAAATCCTTCCGGAGTGTCGTAATGAATGAATAATTATCCTTCGGGAGTGCCGTACTAAATGGATAATTATGTTAATTCCTCGAGCACCGAACTGAATTGATAATTCTCCTTCGGGAGTGCCGGACTGAATGGATAATTATGTTAATTCCTCGAGCACTGGACTGAATCGATAATTCTTAATTCCTCGAGTGAGCGTTCGATGATTTTGTTAATTCCTCTGGTGTTCAAATTTATGGAAATTAGGGGAGACAGCTAGGGTTTCGAAAATATTTGTTCATTTTCCTTATGCTTGTTCAAATATTCTTATTGTTATTCTTGATATAGGTTGTATTTAGGTGCTAAACCTGTAGGGTTTCTTTTATTTATTTTAGGATCAAAATCATTACTTTTTATGCAATTTGTCCAACTATTTGTTAAGTGAAGCTTTTATAGTGGATGAGATCTCATAATTTCTTTCAATCTGAGTTTTGCTTCCATATATATTTACTCAAGCTTGATACTGAATTTCTAACTGTTTTTTACCTTAGGTTAGGGTTTATACACACAAGCATTCTAGTTATCTTATTGCTATTCTAGCTATTTACTGAAAGACATTATATATATTTACTCAATACTGAATTTACTTAGTTACAGTTTCTTATTGTTTATCTTATTTACTGGAAGACTAGTATATATATTTACTCAAGACTGATACTGAATTTACTCAGTTACAGTTTCTTATTGTTTATCTTAGGGTTTATACACACGTTTTTCTTACTGTTATTCTAGCTACTTACTCGAATTTAGACATTTACAACAATAATCTATTTACTGGAATTTAGACATTTACAACAATAATCATATTTGTTGCCTGCAAGTTACATTCTTTTCCTGTACTCTACCTTGTTACTGTATTCTACCTTAGGTAAAATAAAGTATTATTTTCATGTTTCTTATCTATCTAATTCCACTCATTCCATTTCATAGATTAGAATTTATTAATCTATGTAACCTAGAAACTTTAAGCACGATACATTCTTTTATTGTACTCTACCTTCTCACTGTATTCAACCTGAGTTATTTTACGTGTTTCTTATTTATGTACTTCTACTCATTCCACTTCATAGATTAGAATTTATTAATCTATGTAACCTAGAAACTTTAAACACAATTAACACTTATCTGATGCTACTTTTTATAATCAAAACCTATTAATACTTATCTGATGCTACGTCTTATAATGAAAACCTAAACTTATCAGTCTTTAGTTGCTCCCTTTTGGTTTACACATAGACCTGCACTGTGTTTACCTCCCTACCATGAGAGCTACAACATCCGTAGAACTCCCCCTATGTTATACCTCAACTTATTAGTCTTTATTTGCTCCCTTTACCTTCTTACCATGAGAACTACCACATCCGTAAGACTCCCCCTGTGTTATACATCAACTTATCAGTCTTTAGTTGCTCCCTTTTGGTCTGCACATAGACCTGCACTGTGTTTACCTCCCTACCATGAGAGCTACCACATTCATAGAACTCCCCCTGTGTTATACCTAGTCTTTAGTTGCTCCCTTTTCGTCTGCACATAGACCTACACTATGTTTACCTCCCTACCATGAGAGCTACCACATTCCTAGAACTCCCCTCGTGTTATCCTTGTTCCAAGGAAATTCTTTTCCAAGACTAAGAGTGTATCCAACCATCTCATATTAACCAGACTTGGCTAGTACAACTGCCTGACCTCTCAGCACGGTTTTTTCTTCCTCTGCCTTTTCAATCTCAGATCCCCATCCTCTCGATCATTTCTTTTTTTTAATACTTTCCAAGATTTGGTTTTTCTCTTCTTGGAATGCGTAACTGCTTTTTTTAACTAGTTAATTAAAGAAACATTTTTTTCCCTAATAAAAAAATACCTTCTCATAACTTTATTTCAAAACAGTTTATGTTTTCAAAAAAATTATAATTTGTTAGGTTACAGTTAAAAAAATATTATTTACATTAACGGGAGATATTCCAACTCGCCATTTCAGTCAGTTTACGATGAATTCACACCAGTATAAATCAATTTAAAATTCACTTCATTTCCCGTAAACTATCATTAGTAAATCTAACATTCACTTTATTTTCTGTAAAATAATAATTTGTAAAGCTAGTGTTCACTTCGTTTCCCATAGTACTTGATCAATAAGGTATTTCCCGTCATCAACATGTGAATAAGGTATTTCCCGTCATCATCAATAAATATGGAATAAGTTACGAGAATGTTTTTCCCACCATTTTAGTTTGCACACACTATTGCTTAGAGTTTCAATTTATCGTTATAATAAATCAAGTGCACAAAACACACAACTTATTCCCGTGTTACACATTGCCCGCTCAGCAAGTTATTGCAAATTTCAGACCAAGTTATTACCATCTGGAAATGGCGTAATCGAATTATTTTCGAATAAAAAATGGAACCATATATGACTATCTATGAATCTATTCTTAGTCTATATGATGCCCTTGATCGATCCCTTGATCGACATCGTCGGCCCAAGGTCGTACAAGGAATGATTCAGCAGCCCAATGAAGTCTTTAGATATCCCTGTGCTTTTTTTTATGGCGTGGCCCAGAATAACATATGTGTCAGAATAACATATGCCTCTGTGGTGTTTATATAATTCCACAAGAAGATCAAGTTTTTAATTACATTGGAATGGAGGACCCGGAACCAATAGCAAAGCTGAAATTATGGCTCTGGCCGTTCTCATTTCCTTTTCCGACTTCCTGAGTATCCAAAACCTCCATATTTTTGGAGACTCCAAGGTCACCATTGACCATGTTCAGTCCAAAAACAGCATTAAAAATATCCACTTTTCTGGCTGGTTGAGCAGGCTCGAGGATTTGTGGCACAACAGGAAGGACTTCTCAATCTCTCACATTGCCCCGAAAATAATAGAAAAATTGATGCTTTGTCAAAATTGGGGTACATCGGGAAGTACATCAGATCCTACACTGCTTGCACCATTGCCAAACCAACCATCAAGAAGAAAGGCCTATATACTCTGTTACCTACCCCTAGTCGACCTTGGGAATCCATCTCCATGGATTACATGTTGGGCCTTCCTTTTACTAAGCATGGCAATGACTGTGTTTTTGTGGTCGTCGATAGATTCTCAAAGATGGCCATTATGGCATCCTGCAAGAAGAATATCACAATGGAAGCCATTACTAAACTCTTCTTTGAATGAGTGTGGGTACACTTTGGGATCCCATAGTATATCATTTCAGATCGGGAGAGCAGGTTCCTAAGTACATTTTTTTCCAGTCTCTGGTTGATGTTGGACACCAAGCTCACTAAGTCCACAACTTTCCATCCCCTAGTTGGTGGCCAGACAGAGGTCATCAACATGATGATCGTACACATTCTGCGCATGTACAACTCAAAGCATCCACGCACATGGGATGAGAGCCTCCCCTATGTCCAGCGCAACTATAACCAGGCTCTCCACAGGTCGACTGGCCACAACCCTTTTCAGGTGGGCTTGGGATTCTAGCCACTATGTCCCATTGATGTGGCCATGCCATTTACAGCTACTCAGGCATATTTGGCTCATGTATAGTCTAAAACTAATAAGGCAAAGAAATTCATTGAGCACATCCAACATATCCACCAGTAGATATATGACATTCCGGAAAAATCAAATGACAAGTACAAGCAGCAACATGATCAACATCAAATGCGATACAAGTTTCAGGTGGGCAACAAAGTTTGGTTGCATTTGCAAAAGGAACGCCTGACTGGAGCCTATCAGAAACTTAGACCACTCTGATATGGTCCTTACACCATTACCAAGATTATGGGATACAGTTAATTTGACCTTAGCATTCCCCCATTCCTTGTCCTGCACCCAGTGTTCAATGTGGACCACCTTCGACCATACTTCCAACCATTGCTAGACATATCAAACATTGCAAAACAACTCACACCTACAGAGTTAAATCTAGATTGAATGGAATAAGCCACAATTGATTGGATCATGGAAACACAGATCAAGAACACCCAACAACAAAGGTTCCAACTATATCGAGTTGTCAAAGTAGGCCAACTCCTTCACCAGGGCAGGTGGCTCACTAGGGACCATGTTTAGTAGAAGTTTCCTCATCTCATGGAGGAACTCAATGCAATGGGGACCATTGCTTCCTAAGGGGGGAGGATTGATCTAGGTGGATATTGGTGGCCACCTACCTATTCCACTCGGACCCCCACCATTGTTTCTTTCAGTTTTTCAGTTTCCTTATTTGTAGCGCAATTTACTATTTTTGGCAGTTTTTCAGGTTTTGAACATCTGGAGCTGTTTTGAGGCCCTAAACGACATTTTTTGGGAAAATTGGGACCAACATTGGGCATGGATTGATGTTGGTCAAACAAAAGTTGTATTCCTCAGATATATCTTTCTAGCGAGGTATTGTGCGCATCAAATGGAGATCATATGCCAAAGTTACGACCTCGGGAAGTTGATGTACCAATTTACCCAAACAGGGCACATAGTTTAGCGCTTCATCTCCTAGGGTTAGGTTTTTCGATGTTTAGGATTTTTCATTATTTCTCAACAATAAATATGCCTTTGAGCCTCATTGTAACATAGTTCAGAGGCATGTAGCCGCCACATCTCTTCCCAGAGATAAGCTACCATCGCCCGAGCTAGTCTTATTTCCATTCTGTTTGTAAGCATATTTCAGTGTTTGATATTAATGAAATGCATTGTTATTTCTACTGCGTCTTTGTATTTATGGTTATATCTGTAATTTTTTGCGATCCTGTTTAAATCTGGATTAATTTTATCAGAGCGGTCTACTCTTTCTTTGTTTTTCTGTACATGTCTGCAACGAGGTTGGGATATAAAGGGTTAGGGCTTGAATTGGTCGAACCTTTGCAAGACCAGCCTCACAAATCCTGATGGCCTCCCATGGTGGATGAAAAGAGAGATGAGGGGGCAAGAGATCATATCAAAATCTTGCTCGATGAAGCCCTCGAGAGACAAAAGAATGCGACGATGGACAACTTTTCCCATATCCTTCAGTAGCTACCCAAGGGCGATGCATCTACTTCCGGTAGCTACTCTGGAAGTGCCACACCCTTTAAGGTATAAGTTAACTTTGAAATTCCTTATCTGAGGGTCAGATAGATGCAGATGCTATAGATAAATGGTTAAGTCTGCTAGAAGGATATTTTTCCATTCATGTTTTTTCCAGCCGGGAAAAGATCACTTTTTCACTTCTCAAAGTAGCCCCCCATGTCAAGGACTAGTGGGAAACCTACTGTGAGCAGAAGGATGAAAGTACAAACTCACTATTTTTAGTTGCACCCACTTGGAACCTGTTTCAGGTTACCATCAAGGAGAAGTACTACCATGTTGGGAGCTATGAGGATAAATACATAAAGTGGCCAGCAACACTGTGACAGGGAAGGGAGCAAGACGTACCAGAGTTTACCAATGTTTTTCATACCCTTTGCACGAAATTGGGTATCAAGGATTCTGAGAAGCATTTGGTTCTCAAGTACCAAGGCCACCTACATAGGTACAACCAGGATGAGATGGAGTTCCTGGACATCTCCTCGCTCGGCATGACATATCGATATGTCGTCAAGATCGAGCAAAAGTTTAAACAGAAGAAGCGAGACTTTGGATCTGTCAATACGAAGCAAGGGAAAGGTTCCCCTAAACCACAGAACAAAGGACAAAGCCAAGGTTGGGTGGCCTAAGACAACCCGCCAAAGCCGCAAGAAAATCAAAACACCGTGAAGCCGAAGAAGGACATGGGAAAGTGGTGTGAGTTCCGTAAGAGCTCCACTCACAACACAAGTGAGTGTCAGGCCAAGTAGTCACTAGTGGCTGAGCTAAAGGCTTCGGAATTAGATGCATGTTCTAAATCTAAGTCAAAACCTGACAAGGGGAATGAAAAAGGGAAGAATATTATCAATGTGGAGCCCAACGCCATTGTTACCACCATGAAGACCCAAAAGGAGGGACCCAAATATCTAGAGGAGGAGGAGTGCCTCTTCCACTCCTAGATGTGGGTAAAGGGTTCCCCGCTATAGTTCATTGTTGAGAGCGAGAGCCAAAAGAACCTTATTTCTGTAGAGGTCATGAAGTGGTTGGGATTATCAACCATAACACATCCACAACCATACACCATCGGGTGGCTTCACCATGGGCAGGATCTTCGCGTGAGCCAGCAGTGTCGCCATCCATATAGCATCAAGCCCTTCATGGATGAGGTATTATTTGACGTTGCTCCCCTTGCTATTTTTGATGTATTACTAGGCCAACCATACTTATGGAAGTGACATGATGTGTATGAGTCAAGGCCTTGTGTTGTTATTGTCACTTTGGGAAATAAGTTGTATAGGATACTAGAGGTAGCACTGCCTACCGCCATCTCTCTAGTTACTGCAAAACAATGCAGTAAGCTCATTTCCAAAATTGGGAAATTTGTTTTCCTGATGATATGCCCTCAGGGAAAGAAGAATACGGTGGCCATGACCTCTAGACAGGGCCCCTCCCCCACAGGGGTTCCTCTGCACTGTCAGGTCAAACACTCCATCAATCTGACCCCAGGTGTGCCACTACCCAATGGACCAATCTATCAGTGATCCATTCTGGAGAACGATGAAATCAAGAAGCAAATTCAGGAGCTCTTGTAGAAAGGTCACATTTTCTCAAGTTCATCACCCTGTGGGAGCCCGATCATGTTGGTACAGAAGAAGGATGGGACTTGGAGACTCTGTATTGACTATCGGGCGCTAAAAAAGATCATTGTCTAGAATAGATACCTAATCCCGCAGATTGATGACCTTCTAGACCAACTGAAGGTGGGGAAATATTTCAGCAAGATCGACTTGAAATGAGGATATCACCAAGTAACAATCGAACCCTGATTGTGGAAGACTACCTTCAAAGCCAAGGAGGGCCTTTTCAAATGGTTGGTTATACCTTTCAGGTTGACGAATGCTCCTACAAACTTCATGAGGCTGATGGATGACATCTTGCAGCGATTCACCAACTCATTTATAGTGGTATACTTGGATGACATTCTCATCTTCAACCAAAGTTGGGAAAAGCACCTCTACCACATCCGACAGGTTCTCCAAAGACTGCGGCAACACAAGCTATGTAAAAATTTGGAGAAATGAACTTTTGGTATGACCCAGGTTCAGTGTTTGGGATACATTATTGATGAATAGGAGGTGCATGTGGATCTAGCCAAGATCCAAGTAATTCAATACTGGCCAGCTCCAACCACTCTAATAGAGCTCTGCATCTTTCTAGGTCTTTCCAATTTCTACTGCAGGTTCATGTCGGGGTTCTCACATATCACTTGGCCCTTGAGTCAAGTCACAAAGGGAGGAGCAAAAGAAAAATTATTTTGGTCTAAATATGAACAAAAGGCTTTCATAGAGTTGAAAAATTGCCTCTGCTCTGTACTAGTGCTCCCATTACCAAACTTGCAACAATTTGAGATCGAGACATATGCCTCTGACTATGTTATTGGGGCAGTCCTTACTCAATACGGGCATCCAGTGGCATATCACAGTGAGACACTTTCAGACACAGTCCGGAAGTATCCCACTTATGACAAAGAGATGTATTCCATTGTGAAAGCCTACCAACAATTGAAGAATTACATTTTGGGGAAGGAAATGGTCATCCACACAGAGCACACGCCCCTGCAGTTCATACAGATGCAAGGGAAGTTGCAAAATGATTGCCCTCAAAAGTGGTCCACATATCTGCAACAGTTCCATTTGAAAATGAAGTATGAGAAGGGCAACACCAATAATGTTGCAGATAGCCTCAGTTGACCACCGATCATGGTGTTAACCACCATGCTCAACTCTTGTGGGCACGAGACTTCTGATTGGCCACTTCTCTACAAAAGTGACCCAGAATTCGGCTACACATACCAGATGCTCTTGGAGGGTCAACAAGTTCCAGATTTTCACCTCCAAGATGCCCTATTATGCCACCTAGGACACCTTTTTGTTCCTTCAAATGAGCATGCCAAGATGATTTTGGAAGCACACTACAGTCGAGCCGCTCGACGTTTTGGGGTTAAGAAAATGGTGGAAGTACTACAAAAGTATTTCTATTGGCTGAATCTTCGACAAGATGTCAGGAATTACATCAGATCCTGAATTGCTTGCGCCATTGCCAAACTGACCATCAAGAAGCAAGGCCTCTATACTCCATTGCTTACCCCTATTTGTCCTTGGGAATCCATCTCCATGGATTACATGTCGGGACTTCCTTCTACTAAGCATGGCAATGACTGTGTTTTCGTGGTCATCGATAGATTCTCGAAGATGTCCATTATGGTGGCCTACAAGAAAAATATCACAGCGGAAGCCACTGCTAAACTCTTCTTTGAACGAGTGTGGGTACACTTTGGGATCCCGCAGTCTATCATCTCAGATCAGGATAGCAAGTTCCTTAGTACATTTTGGTCTAGTCTCTGGTCGATGTTGGGACACCAAGCTCACTAAGTCCATAGCTTTGCATCCCCAAACTGACAAACAGATAAAGGTCATCAACACGATGATCGTACACCTTCTACACATGTACAACTCAAAGTATCCATGCACATGGGATGCGAGCCTCCCCTATGTCTAGCATAGCTATAATTTGGATCTCCTCAACTCGACTGGCCACAACCATTTTCAAGTGGGCTTGGGATTCCAGCCACTATGTCCCACTGATGTGGCCATGCCATTTGCAACTACTCAAGCAGATTCAGCTCATGTCCAGTCTGAAACCGATAAGAAAAGCAACTTCATTGAGCACATCCAACATATCCACCAATAGGTCCAAGACGTTCTAGATAAATCAAATGCCAAGTACAAGTAGCGACATGATCAATATCTACTGCCACACAGGTTTCAGGTGGGCGACAAAGTCTGGTTTCATTTGCAAAAGGAATGCCTAACTAGAGCCTATCAGAAACTCAAACCACTCTGATATGGTCCTTACACCATTACCAAGGCTGTGGGAGATAATGAAGTTATGCTCAGCATTCCCCCATTCCTTAGCTTGTACCCAATGCTCAATGTGGATTGCCTTCGATCATACTTCCCACCATTATTAGACACATCAGACATTGCAAAGAAACTCACACCTACAGAGTTAAATCCAGATTGCATGGAACAAGCCACAACTGATCAGATCATGGAGACACAGATCAAGAACACCTGACAGAAAAGTATCCAACTATATCGAGTTGTCAAAGCAGGCCAACTCCTTCACCAGGGCAAGTGGCTCACTGGGGACCAAGTTCAGCAAAAGTTTCCTCATCTCATGGAGGAACTCAACGCAATGGGACCATTGCTTCTTCAAGGGTGAAGATTGATCCAGGTGGATATTGGTGGCCACCCACCTATTCCACTTGGACCCCCACCATTGTTTCTTTCGGTTTTTCAGTTTCCTTATCTGTAGCACAATTTACTATTTTTGGCAGTTTTTCGAGTCCTAAACTTCCGGACCCGTTTTGAGGCCCTAAACAACGCTTTTTTGGAAAACTAGAACCAACATGGGTTCTAGACAAATGTTGGTCACCCAAAGTTGTCGTCCTCATATAGATATTTCTAACAAGGTATTGTGCGTATCAAATAGAGATTGTATGCCAAAAGTTATGACTTTGGGAAGTTGATGTACCACTTTGCACAAATGGGGCCCATAGTTTGGCGCTTCATCTCCAAGGGTTAGGTTTTTATATATTTTATGGTTTTCCATTTTTTCTCAACAATAAATAGGCCTTTGAGCCTCATCGTAACACAAATCGGAGGCATGTAGCTACCACATCTCTTCTCAAAGATAAGCTACCATCGCCCGATCTAGTCTTATTTCCATTCTGTTTGTAAGCATATTTTTGTATTTGATATTAATTAAATGAAGTATTATTTCTACTGCATCTTTTTATTGATGGTTATAACTATAATTTGTTGTGTTCTGATTTAAATCCGAATCAATATTTCTCTTTTTTCATTGTCTTTGAGGAAATCTCTATTTTCTTCAAGTGGATTGTTGTGCTTGTTATGCTCATTGTTAGATGGAGTATGGGGTCTTGATTTGAGAACCCCTTTCTTGCTGATTATTTCATCACTAAATGTAGGTTTTCATGTCTTTAGAGTGTGAGTTCTTTGCAGAAGCATGTTTCCTTCAAGGGGAAACTACCCACTCTTTCAGTCAGTGTACTTTATGTACTCTTTATCACTAAAGTATTTTTGAGCATAATGAGAATGGATCAAGCGATTGGAGGTTAGACCAAGGACGTGTAGCTTAACAGGGATGAAATCCTTTATCAATTTCTAAGTGTATTATTATTATGATGTTGTTTAGTGTTTCACTTATGTTAATTTTCTCATGAATATTACATAAAAACACATAAAAAAAACTCATGTAAAACTTGCAATTTAGATCATAATCCTCAAGCACTTTGTTTACTATTTTGAATTAGAATTTAGTACATCAAACACTAAATTTCCCATTCAGATCACCATTTAAGGTAATCGTGACAAGATCGTTGTTGGACACTTTCTCTCCTGTGTCACCCAACTTATCTTTGAGCTCTTTGATCTGAGAGATGAATGCAACAACAGATTCATTCTCCTCCATTATGATAGAGAGAATCTTACTCTTCATGAAAAATAGGTGATTTGTATTATTTATATCATACAGATCCTTGAGAGTCACCCAAATATCATTGGCATATTTACACTCTCTGATGTGAGGGATGATGCTATCTTTCACCGACATTTTCAAAAGCACCTTCGCTTTGTTTTCCCTCTTCTCCCAATCTTGAGTAGCTATAGTCAGCTTCACTTCGTCCCCATTTGGAATTGCCCACACACTTGAACCCTCGAGCAGTGTATGCAATTTGAATTTCCAATTTGTGTAATTCAACCCATCGATCTTATTTCTCTCATTCAGATACGCTTCTACCATGTGATTATTCATTGTGATAGGATCGATCTATGGATCGACCTTAAGATCATCAATCTCCAACAATCAATCTATCCAATAATGAAACTACACCAACACTAACAATCTCAATCTCAAAAGAAATAAAAAAACGTACTAAAGGGACAGATGTCTAAGGAAACCTTCAAGCTTATTGGAGTGAACTTGGCCTCGTCAAAGCACCACCAGAAAAAAAACACCCAAAATCTCAGCCTCATCAAACCACCACAACAATGTGATCTAAAATCAAAACATAAACAAGAAACCTCTGGAGCGATCAAGTGATCTCAGTCTCGACCTCGAATCATATACCGACAGCTTCAGGCTCTACACCCCTGTGTCTTCTCGACCTCAAATCATATACCGATAGATTTAGGCTCTACACCCCCGTGTCTTCTCGACCTTTGCTCCAGTATAGTCAATGAATCTAAGGTGTAAGAGTAGCAACTCCTAGTCCTAGGCTAGCGCTATAGTCACCTAGAGCTTGACGGGGGCCTCTAATTTCAACAAGATGGGTTGTTTCATGAAAATGTCCTTAGAGGCAATGTAAAGTTGGCGAACCTCTGTCTCTAATAATTGAACCTGCTTGTCAAGCTTCGAGGCTGTCACCTCGAGCAACCTGTTGATAACATCGTCCAAAACCTTAGTTTCCACATTCTACCATGAGTTGACCAGTCTTGTCCTGCAGTCAATGCACATCAAATTCCACCAATCAATCCCAAGCACATCCAACATCAACATAGAAGTCTCAGCCTCCTGCATCTGACATGTGATCTCGGCCACCAAACATGCGATCTCTGTAGTGAACAAGATTCAAGGTAGGTAATCTAAAAACAAATTCCAACTCAACTCTACAAAAAATAGAACTGGCACGAAAGAAGGGATCCAATCTAATATGATCTTATACTCACAAAATTACAATCCAGGGCTCCTCGTTAGCTTACAATCCTCTTAAACCATAGACAGAGCAAAACCGGGATCTAAAGGAGTGCCAAGCCGATCTCACGTTTAAAGAAATGTCGGGTTCAAGAAAAAACAACCACAGGAAATCTGCCAACTCTCCACTGTGCCAGTGTGTGTTTAGGGTATCAGGATGGTGGCATGGCCTAACGAAGCATATTCCTCAAATTTTTCTATATTAGAGTCATCTTAATTTCCCACAATTGTGGAAGTCTCGTCTTTGATTGAATCATCCTAGAACATAAATAAGAGACCTATCCAATCACTGCGAAGGGATTCATAAGGGCCAACATTGTTATTCAGAAGGGGCAAAGAATTTTCCTCTTCCTTGAGCTCATTCTTATGGATTTTACAAGCTATGGAGCCTTTTTCTATAATCATACCCAATTCCCCAATCAAAAGCCCAAAATTCACTCATAGATTCTTCGTTTATTTGACTATCATGATCTTCCTCAAAATCCTCCATTTCTTCACTATATATTTGGTGTCTGTTAGGATGCCATTCATTCTCTTCCTTATACGGGGATGAATTTTCCTCCTTCATCCATTCCCGAAGAATGATCTCCAAGGTATTTACTACATTATTTTGATAAAATGCCTCAAGAAAAAGGATATCGGTAGGACTCTTGTTATTTTCACACTTCATGTTATGGAGCCTTTCTAATTTCTCACAATAGTGGGAGAAAATATATTGGGATTTATATGTGGCCATCAGTTTGTTTCAATACTCTTCATGTTCCATCATCCATTCTTGCATTGTGTGAAGGCTCTTGGGGTTGAGATCTTCTTCATCATCCTTAGAGGACATGCTTTCCAATTCCTGAGTATCTCCTTTGGCACTATGCTTAAGGTATGCATCAATCACTTGATCTTGATAATTTGGGGAAGGATCCAAACACTCTTCCACAAGCATAAAACCATATTCAATAAATTCCTCCTCTCCAAGCAACATGTCCAACATTTGCCATATGTCTTCATGAGATTCGAAACTTGGCCCTTCATGTAACAATGTTAGGTCCCTATACTACTAGTGTAACCCCTTATTGTTATTAGTACAACCCCCTTATTATATTGTTGTGCCCATGTAGTCCCCATATTGTTGTTATTGTTCCCCATAGAAGCCCACTATTGTTATTATTGTGCCCCATAGAAACCCACTATTGTTATTATTGTGCCCATAGAAAGGAGGTCTCGATATTTGTATCATCTAAGAATTGTTCATTTGTGTAATGTAAAGGAGGTTTCCCCCTCAGAGAGGCTTGTTTCTAAGGCATTTATCTATCTTTTCTATCTTTTGGTGAGCTCATAACATTTGGTATCAGAGCTTTGGATTCTAGGGTTCCGCTGCCAAAACACAAACCCATTTGAGAAGATGTCGATCTAAACCTTAGGTCCAAATTTCAGATCTTGTCTCACTATATTTTTGGAGATATGATCTGAGGAAGTTAGGGTTTTTGCAAGCTCCAGAATTTCGTCTCAAACAGGTCATTGTGGAAATTTCACTATAATATTTTTCTACAGTGGTTCAAACTCTGAAATTAAAACCCATTTGAGCCGAAATCTTGGTGAAGCTCAAGTCTGAATTATAGATCTTTTCTCGCTATATTTTCGGAGATATGATCTGAGGAAGTTAGGGTTTTTGCAGACTCCCGAATTACATTCTAAAAAAGTGACCTTAGGAAACGTGTCATAACTTTCTGTCTGAGAAACAAATTGAAATTTTGTAAGAAGTTACAAAAAGAGGACAAACTGTGGTGTTATTTGTATAGTTTTCAGATCCAAAGTCGAAATAGTGACACATGGCATGTCGTACAAATTCGTTTTACTGAAACATTATATAATCAGGCAATCTTAGGAGATTGGGATTAACTCTTTCTTGGAGAATCAAATTATGATTAGACTTGTGGGATTAGAAAGAGGACTCAAAGGGATACTACCGTACGCAATTTCAGAACTTGGAGATCTGAAATTATCGAGTTACAATCGTTTCAAGATCAAGCTCCTAAAATCAAGAAAAGGAGATATGAGGAAGTTTTATGGCAAGGATCCGGTAAATTGGATACTACAGATGGAGCAATATTTTGATCTACATGAGGTTCAACTGTTACAAAAGGTACATATTGCATCTTTATATTTAGAACCAAATCAATTTTTATGGTATAAGGGGCTTTTTTCTCGTAAAGCACTTGTCACTTGGTCAATTTTCACGGAAGAAATGATAGCACATTATGAGGATACAAAGAGTAACACCTTCTTTAGCCAATTGATAAATCTCAAACAAAAGGGTTCAATGACAAAGCACATTGAGGACTTTCAAAAATTGAATATAAGGGTAAATGATATTCCAAAGAAGTACTTTAAAGGATAACATTCAACATGAGGTTCATCTTTGGGAACCTAATTTTTTGGAGAAGGCATTCAAGTTGGCAAGAAAAATTGAAAGCAAAATTATGGAAACAAGGAATCCCACCACTCACGACTATAATTATGGAAGTTTTTTTTCTCCTAGCCTTCCACAACCTACAAGGTTTACATGACAACAATTGGAAGAAAAAAGAGAAAAATGGCTTTGTTACAATTGTGATAACAAATACACTAATGGTCATAAGTGTGCTGAGAAGAAATTATTTTACATAGATTATGAAGAGGAGGAAGAAAAGGATCAAGAAACATCAAAAGAAGAGGATATAAACTAGGAACCAACCCCAGATAAAGAAGAAATGAATCTGACCATATCTTGTAAAGCATTGGCAAGAATTACCACTCCTCAAACTCACAAGATAGAAGGACATATTAAGAATAAAAAGATTCAAGAAGTGAAAGATCACATCGAGAAAGAAGAAATGAATCCGACCATATCTTGTAATGCATTGGACAGAATTACCTCTCCTCAAATTATCAAGATAGAAGGACATATCAAGAAGAAAAATGTTCAAGAAGGGAAAGATCACATCGAGCATCAAGAAATGAATCCAACCATATCTTGTAATGCATTGGAAGAAATTATGACTCATCAAACTCTCAAGATAGAAGGACATATCAAGAAGAAAAAGATTCAAGCAGTGAAAGATCACATCAAGCATCAACAACAAGTTCTCCAACTTTTAAAGGATAAGACCGCTTTGGTGCAAAATCAAATGAAACAATGGGTAGATCAACATCGCAGTAAAAGAAGTTTTGATGTAGGTGATTGGGTATTTTTACGGCTACATCTCAAGAAAGAGAAGGAAATGTTGGCAATACTATATGCACTTAAGAAATGGTGACCTTACCTAATGGGAAGACACTTCAAGGTAAAAATGGATCATGATAGTCTTAAATACTTTTTAGAACAAAGATTATCTTTAGAAGAACAGAAAAAGTGGGTCATAAATATGTTGGGTTATGACTTTGAAATCATCTACAAAAAAAGGAAGCAAAATGTTGTTGCAGATGCACTCTCAAGAAAGGATGAGGATGTGAAAGCATTGTTTTGTGCTATTTCTATTATCCAACCAGATTGGATAAACGAAGCAAGGGATGAATGGAAGAAGGATGGAGAAGTGTGGCCATTCATTCAAAAGTTGCAGAAGATCCCAGTTCAAACAATATTGCGAGAACTTGATGAGGAATGAAAAATTATAATGGAGCCTGGAGCAGTCACATAAACAAGAAACTGACAGCTACGAAATCAATCAATTTCAAAGTATCTCATCAAGTGGAAGAATTTACCTGCTAAAGATTCCACATGGGAGGACAAGAATTTTATACAGAAGCATCAAGAACTACTCAAGCATTGAGGACAACACTTTTTGAAGGAGAGGGGCATGTTAGGTCCCTATACTACTAGTGTAACCCCTTATTGTTATTAGTACAACCCCCTTATTATATTTTTGTGGCCATTCAGTCCCATATTGTTATTATTGTGCCCCATAGAAGCCTACTGTTGTAATTATTGTGCCCTTACATTATTATTGTTATGTCGGCTCTGATTATATTATGACCCCTTAGACTCCTATATAGAGAAAGGAGGTCTTGTCATTTGTACATCCAAGAATTGTTCATTTGTGTAATATAAAGGAGGTTTCCCCCTCAAAGAGGTGTATTTCTAAGGCGTTTATCTATCTTTTCTATCTTTTTGTGAGTTGGTTTCATAACAGAAGGATGGAACATGGTGCATGTGTGTGGACTTTCGTGCATTGAACAAAATTACAATAAAGAACCATTACCGATTGCTTGGAATAGATGATTTACTTGATCAATTGAAAGATGAAAATTATTTTACTAAGTTGGACTTAAGAAATGGCTACCATCAAATTAGAATAGATGAAGGAGACATTTGGAAGACAACATTAGAAAAACGACAAGGTTTATTTGAATGGCTAGTTATGTCGTTTGGTTTATGTAATTCTCCCACTACATTCATGTGTGTGATGAATGATGTGTTGAGGCCATTCCTTGATGAATTTGTCTCATTGTCTACTTAGATGACATCTTAATTTTCAGTAAATCTCGTGATGAAAATGTCATGCATGTAATAAAAGTACTTGATGTCTTGAAAATAGAACAGTTGTATCTTAAGATGTCAAAATGCGAGTTTGGAAAAACTTCTTTAGTTTACTTGGGTCATATTGTTGGAGGAGGTGAGTTGAAAATAGATCCCTCCAAGGTTGATGTCATTGTGAATTGGCTAAGGCCCAAGACAATTATTGACGTAAGAATTTTTTCGGGAGTAGCCCAATATTGGAGGAAATTCATTGCTAATTTTTCTCTTATAGCCACTCCTTTGCATGTGTTGACAAGCATGAAAAAGGTTTTTCAGTGGGCAGGCAAATAGAAAAAGGCCTTTGATGCATTGAAGGAAAATATCAATACAACTCCAGTACTTTCACTTCCAGACTTGAGACAGTCATTTGAGATTCATATTGATGTTAGCGACTACGCTATGGGTGCAGTCCTCATGCAACATGGTAAGCCTCTCTGATTTCATTTAAAAAAAATTAATGGTGCAGTGATTAACTATCCTACATATGGCAAGGAATTGTATGCATTGGTGCAAAGTGTGAAAAAATGGAAACACTACTTGATGGGTAAGGAAACAGTCATTCACACTGATCATCAACCATTTAAATACTTGCAATCACAATCAAAGTTGCAACAATCAAGGTACTTCTGATGGATTGGTTTTCCTCAACAATTCCACTTGGTATTCAGGTATAAGAAAGGTATCTACAATAAACTTGTTGATATGCTTTCTAGGCCTATAGTTAGTGCAGCTACTTTACTCAATCATAATTTTGTTTTACATGAAAGTTATATTGAGCAATATGCATTAGATAATGACTTTCAAAATGTTTATGCAAGCTTGAGTCAAGGTAACCAAGTAGAGGAATTGGATTATCATTTGCATGATATCTTGTTGTACCATCTTCGCAAGCTTTGTATTCCACGGGGAGAAAGAGTTAACGTCATAAGAGAGGCACATACTTCTCTTATTGTTGGTCATTTCGGTATAAGTAAGATGGTGGCACATATACAAAGGTATTGCTATTGGCCTCGTATGCTTGAAAGTGTGTCTCGTTTTATTAAAGGATGTCCATTATGTGCAATCAGTAAGCCTAACAATAGGAAGTTAGGATTGTACACGCCACTTCCAGTTCCTTCACAACCATGGGAGAGTGCTTCTATGGATTTTGTAGGAGGTATTCCATTGTCAAAAAGAGGTCATGATTATTTGTATGTAGTTGTGGATAGGTTCAGCAAAATGTGTATTTTGATTCCATGTAAAATGAAAGTTACAGCTAAACAAACTACTTAGTTATTCTTTCAGAATGTTTGGGTGCATTTTGGATTGCCCACATCCATTGTTAATGATAAAGATTCTCACTTTGTTGGGAATTTTTGGTCAATATTGTGGGGATTCATGGAACCAAATTGAAAAATAGTATAGCTTTTCATCCACAAATAGATGGTCAAACAGAGGTGGTGAATAGAACAGTGATACATCTTCATGGGTATTGTTGCAAGCATCCTAAGTTGTGGGATGAACATTTTCACTATATTCAGCATGCTTACAACCGAGCCAAGCACTCTCCAACTCAAACTTCGTCATTTGAGGCAAGATTGGGATACTTGCCTAAATCTCATTTGGATTTTATTTTTGGCAAATATGTTGCTATTGAAGGTCATAGAAACATAGACAAAGCTAGAAAGTTCATTGACCAAATCCAATTAGTACACCAAAAGGTTCAAGAACAGCTTGAGAAAAGCCAAGGCAAGTACAAAGCAAGGCATGACAAGCATCGCCAAGATCACAAGTTCCAAGTTGGTGATGAAGTGTGGCTTCACATTAACAAAAAGAGGCTCCAAGGAGAAGGTAGAAAGCTAACACCAATTAGATATGGTCCATTCAGAATTTTGGAAAAGATTGGTAACAATGCCTTCAGGTTGGATTTTCCTTCATATATGAAAATTTATGCTATTGTTAATGTTGAGAATTTAAGGTTGTATGAGCCTCCTTTGATTGAAGATCAAGGAGAGAATATTAAAACTCCATCTATTGAAGACTTTTCTCCAGAATTCTTTAATGAGCTTCAGCAAGACATTATACTTGACAGAAGAATAGGGATATCAAAAAGGGGAAGTGTTGATTATCTTTGTGTGGGGCTCAAGGGTACAAATCCTTTAAAAGAAAAATGAATAGAGGTTGGAAAGGTGAGGGAATTGTACCCTCACCTGCTGGACAATTGAAAGTGATCTTTTGGGGTCCAAAAGGCTTCCAGTGGGGAGGAGTAATTAGGTGCTCAAAATTAGGCTCAAAATCAAAGTGGTAGAATCTCGATAAAATTAGCTTCAAATCAAAGTGCTCGTCATCCTGATTCCAACAGTGCAAATGACACTCGAATCCGATCTCATATGAATAAGTTAGAGCAAGTTAAAGTTCAGGTTTGACTTGGATAGATGGTAGGAGAAGATGATGAGGCAAGACTCTTTAGCGAATGCGGAAGTGCCAAGTGGCAAGCTGCCATTGGACCTACATTTTGCAAATCACATATCGTAGGTGGGTCGACGTTAAAGAATCGGACCCAGTACAAGCCAGGGTGCGATGCGATAAACGTAATCGCACATCACAAAAGGAAAGTACTACAGAAATCGGCCCCCAACGTACCAAGTTGCGATGCAATAATCGTAATTACAGATTACACAGTGCAGAGTACTGTATATATGTTACCCCTTGACTTCGCTGATTTCAATTTGCGATGGATCCTGGATGCGATAAGACTATGGGTTTTAGGTGACAGTTTCACCAGGTTCGTCATTTATCGCAATCACATATCACCCACACCACATTCACAAAACATAAGACCCGTTGGTTCCTGCCGATTGCTACTTGCGATGGAGTTGTCGGTGCCAATAGTTTATAGCCACTACGTGGAGAAATTTTTGCCCAGTTAGCGCTTTTTGGAGCGAAATCGTAGGATCATGCCGGAAATGGTGCAATTTGTCGAGCAAATATTGGGAAAACTAGGAGAGGTCATAACTTCTTTAGTTTTCCACCAAATGGGATGCAAAAAGAGGCTAGATAGCCATTTTTGGACATGCTGGATTCATTGGAGGATGTTTTAGAAGCATTTGAGAAATGTAAACACACCTTTTTGCACTTTTGAGAATAATAGAGAGGCCCAAGCCATTGGAAGTTGGACCAAGGAGACGTAGCCCAGGATGGGTGAACTCCTTTATCATGTTCCTGTTGTAATGTGTTATTGATGATGATTTGTACATGTTTATGTAATTCAGTCTCTTATTTATGTTAAATTTCTCATAAAATTAACATAAAAACTCATCATTTCACTTGAAAAAATTCATGATTCCTTAAGCACAATGAAAGTATTTTGTTTCTAATCTGAGGAGGATCTTATCACAACAATCTAATATTCTAAATTAGATTAGTTCATCACCTGGAAAGGTTGGTTGGCTCCTAGATCTTCTATAGCTTGTGTGGAAGGTTAGTTTGGTTTTTTTGTTGTTGGTTCCACTTCCTTAACTATACATGGGGAGTTGAATCAAATCATAGTAGGCTCTCGTCATTCTTTACCACAGCAGACTGGTTAACCTGGGTAAATGTGGGAGGAGAGTGTTAAAAAATGGTATCAGATCATGGTTCAACACTTGGACTAGATGGTTGAAATCTTTATGTCATGCATTCATAAAGGATGTATATGTGCTTGATGTGTATGCATGGTGATGATCATTGTTGCAATTATGTTGTCATGTAGGATTTGATGTTTTTTTTGTTGGGACGTGTTTGTCATGAATGTATGTTAGTTGTATATGCATTTTTTATACATGTCAGTTTTTATATGTTGTTATGCATGCATTTCCATGGTTATGGTTGTCATGGATGAGGTCATTGTAGGAATTTTAGGTCATCATGATATTGTTGGTATGTTATGATTTTGATGTGTTAGCTGAGATAGAGCAAGAGGTGCAAATTATTATAGTGAGTTTGTAGCACTAGACTTTGGGGTAAGAGCATATCGCTATACATGTATTGTATGTTTGGCAAGAAGGTATGTGATCCGGTGGATCAATTTAATGCTCAAAATTCAAAATGATTAGATTGGCTCGAAACCAATGCCAAAGAAAAGATCTTGTCACCCTGAATCCAACGCCACTTATTTCACTCAAAATTGACGTCGGATGCTTCCGATATCGCATTATAATCGATTTGCTAAACAACTAAAAAATTTAAAATGAAGCTGCAGGGATGTCCAGTCAGTAGTCTATACGCTGACTGGGCAATGATTGGATGGGGTGATTATGCCTCCTATCAGTCAATGGGATGAGGACAACTGACATGTTTTCATTGGTTCATTTAATGGATTGTTATTGGTTCAAGTGTGATTGGGTGGACCAATCAGGATATGCCATGTGGGTCAATCCCTAGCTGCCACATGGCATCCTATTGGCCATGTAAAATTTTGGTATGAGGTCGAACTACCTCCATGGGATTTAAACTTGTGGCCTCCACTGAAAAACAACAAGCTCGCATCATTGCACCACACATTGTTTCTTCGTTGTAATGGGTCACAAAATCTATATAAGCTTTATATGACGTTGTAACACCCTCCTCCCACATCTACCCAAGTAATTGGCCAGTCAGGGTAAACATGCAACGAGAGGCCACTATGATATAATTAGACCTCCTAAGTCATGTTAAGGAAGTGGAATTGATGGAAAAACACCATACATACATTCAACATCAGCTTTAGGACCCTCAAGAACCAATCCAACACTTTAGACAACTTTCCCTTGGGTCCCACTAAGCTTTTGGACAACTTGAGCCTCAGTCGCTCTCATGTTATAAGCATGACAACATGCAGAAACCCAAATTCATTCTCACAAGATTGCTTGCCAACGTCCAGAGACTCATTTAGTCAGTGTTATGCCAGCATCTCTGGGATTTGAGCCACTTTTTCAAGCCCATAGCCCATGTCACTGCTCATAATTGAACCATCTCTTCAGAATAGTAAAATAACATGGAAATGATAGTACTAAATAAAATACTTATTTAAGACCTTTACTGGACCCCTACTAGCCATGACAGACATTTCATCAAACATATCACAAATATGTAAACTACAGGAGTAATTAACAGATATGAGCATAGGGGTTTCATACTTATTTGAGATTCGCCATGTAGCATTGATGCCTCAACACATTAATTGTCATTCCAACCATTAGACCATAGATACATTGTTCGTCCATATACAAGTAAAAATATGATGAGAGCCATACATAGTTGTTGTCATAAAACATATACATAACTAGAATAATAGGGACATAAATATCAGTGAAATCATAGCCATATAAACCATATATAATCCATCTTAATACTCATAGAAATACAAGGAGAAATAACCTCTTATTGATGATGCAAAATGCAACTTGGGATGTGACTTCCACATTCCACCCGACTGTAGAATGACTGAGCCAAATCTCTGTTCAGTCATTCACCCTTGTGCCATATTCCAAGCATGAATGTGGGATCTCATAGAACACATCAATCAAAACTCATACAGGGCTTCCAAAGGCCATCCACCCCAACCCATAAAACAGTGATTCCACCTCACATCGGACATCACAAAACCATCATCAAATTGGTCTCCATCCTAGCCTTCCAAGGCTTCCAGAGTGTTTGTTCCAACCAAGGCTTTTAGGACTGGTAACTCAATCCACATTTTATACAGGGCTTCCAGAGCACTTATCCAACTATGGTTTCCAGGACTAATTACTCAACCCACCAAGTGTTGGGTTGTGTTATATTCTTTCCACCCTATATTAGGTTGGGTTGACCTTCGTATGGTTTTGTGCATGTTTTTTGCACATGGTTTTGGATGCGATGGTTTTCGGTCCATGGTATTGGATGCTTCGTCATGTATAAATATGTATTGTAACATTGAAAGGAAAATAATGAAAAATCAAGCTAGTAGTCCCAGTTTTGGGATCCAGGGGAAATCTCTATGTATATGTGTTTTATGTGTTATATTTTATGTGTTTTAGAACTCATATGCAGGTAATTTATGTACGGGATTAAAACCTACATTTGGTATCAGAGTTGTTTTGGCTTCAAGGGGATGCCTTTGTTGCTAAGGGGTTTCGCTCGGACCTGTGGTAGACCCTGTTTAGTGGGAGATCTACATGATCAATTTTGGTGGTGAAATAAGATGGCGAGCAGTGGAAAGATAGAGATCGAAAAATTTAATGGTCAAAGTTTTGAGTTGTGGAAACTCAAGATGGAGGATCTGTTGGTGGACAAAGATCAGTGGATCGCAGTAGATCCAAGTACTAAACCAACAAGATTGTCCAATGAATAATGGAAGAAGTTGGATCGGAAGTCAAAGAGCACAATACGATTGTGTGTCTCATATTCAATATTGGTGAATGTATCTTGGGAAGCTATGGCTAAGGCTTTGTGGGACAAGTTAGGGACTTTTGTACCAATATAAGTCTCTGGTGAATAAACTGTTCCTACGAAAAATGTTGTATAACCTAAGGATGAAAGATGGAGACTCGGTGACAGATCAGCTGAGCACATTTAGTACAGTGGTAAGTCAGTTATTATTTGTTGATATTACAATTTCAGATGAAGATAATTGCATCAATTTGTTGTGTTCTCTACCAGATTCGTGGGATAGTCTGGTTATCACAGTAGGTAGCATTGCAACTGCCTTGTAGTTTGATGAAATAGTCTCATCCTTGCTAATGGAGGAGATGAGACAGAAAAATATGGAGAGCCAGAATGGTGATGCCTTGTCTGTACGAGGACGGTCCCAGAACAGAAACAAAAATAAGTCATCGAGTGGGAGATCTAAATCTAGAGGGAGATCTAAATCTCCAGGAAAACCTACAAAAGTGGTGTGCTGGAAATGCGGAAAGGAAGGGCACTTCAGAAGGGAGTGTAAATCTAAAGCTCCTAATAAAGGAAAGGGATCTGATGATGCTCCTTCTACAGAGGCGAAAACCACCTCAGATGAAGGTGCGGATGTGTACTTGGCTTCTTCAAGTACACATGTAGATCATGAGGCATGGTTGATTGACTCAGGTGCATCCTTTCACTTCACTCCCCATAAAGAGTGGTTCTGCGAGTATGAGAAATATGATGGTGGTGATGTCTTCTTAGGAGATGATAGGAAGGCTAGAATCATTGGTCGCGGAAAAGTAAAGTTGAAGTTGCAAGGTGGAAGGGTTAGAACCCTTCCGGGTGTTCTGCATATTCCTGCGTTGGCCAGAAATCTGATTTCTGTAAGCAAGTTGGATGATGCAGGTGTAAAGACAGTGTTCGAGAAGAATACCTGCAAGATGGTTCGAGGAGCACTGGTATTGATGCGGGGAGTTCGGATTGGAACTCTGTACAGGCTGCAAGGTAGCACTGTTGTTGATGGGTGCAATAGTTCAATGGTTCCTGAAAATGGAGCAGAAAATCTAGTGGTCTCTGGAGAGAAGACCATGTTGTGGCAAGGCTTGGACATATTGGAGAGAAGGGCCTTCGAATACTTCATGGTAAAGGTATGGTAGAAGGTATGAGTAATAGCTCTCTGGATTTTGATTTCTGTGAAAATTGTGTATATGGGAAGCAGAATCGGGTGAGTTTCCCTCTGGTGGTAAGAGGGTGAAACAAATATTAGAGCTTGTGCACGGTGATGTGTTTAGACCTATGAAGGTTCCATCACTGGGTAAGTCTGTGTACTATGTATCATTTATAGATGATTTCTCAAGGAATACATGGATATATTTCCTCAAGAATAAATCTGAAGTCTTTGACAGGTTTAAAGAATTTAAGGTTCTAGTGGAAAACTAGACAGAAAAGAAGATAAAGGTGTTGAGGACAGATAATGGTGGAGAGTTTTGCAGTAAGGAATTTGAAGAATTCTGTAAGAAGTGTGGTATAGCATGGCAGAAGACTACTCCATACACACCTTAGAAAAATGGAGTTGCAAAAAGAATGAGTAAGACGTTGATGGAAAGGGCAAGAAGCATGCTCAGTGGTGTCGGGTTAGGACAAGAATTTTGAGTAGAGATGGTGGAGACAACATGTTACCTAGTCAACAGATCACCTTCATCAGCGTTGGAGGACAAGACTCCACAAGAAGTATGGACTAGTAAGAAACCCTCTCTTTCACATCTGAGGGTATTTGTATGTGATGCATATGTACATGTTCCAAAGGAGAAAAGAACCAAGTTGGATAGTAAATCTGAAAAGTGCATCTTTATTGGGTATTTGGATGGTTTAAAGGGTTAAGCTTTGGAACCCAGTCACACGGAAGGTTGCGTATACCCGAGATGTGGTGTTCAGAGAGGTGAAAGATGTTATCAAACATGAAGTCCAACCAAAGGAACCTGAGAAGATAGAGTTTGAGCTTAAGGAGGAAGAATCAGACTCTACAGCAGAAGAGAAATAAAAAGATGAAGAGCCACAAACTTCGGGTGTGAGAAGATCAGTTCGAGAAAGAAGGCAGCCAGAAAGATACAGTCCATCTGCTTTCAGTTCAAATTTTGCTTTATCTATTACTAATGATGATCCCAACACTATGAAGGAAGCAGTAGATTCAGAGGATGGAAAACTCTGGAAAGAGGCCATGGTTGATGAAATGACATCTTTGAAAAAAATAAGGCTTGGGATTTGGTGGAGTTGCCAGCTGGAAGGAAACCCATTGGCAGCAAATGGATCTTCAAGAACAAGACAAATGCAGAAGGAAAAGTGGAGAAATACAAAGCTCGGTTGGTAGAAAAAGGTTATTCCTAGGTGTTGGGAATTGATTTTGGTGATATTTTTTCTCCTATTGCCAAGGTAGCTTCTATTAGATTACTTCTATTTGTTGCTGCTACTTTTGATTTTGAGGTAGAACAGATGGATGTGATGACAACATTTCTTCATGGGGATCTGGAAGAGGAGATCTACATGAAGCAACTTGAAGGCTTTGCGGTGAAGGGTAGGAAAGAACTAGTATGCAAGTTAAAGAAGTCTTTGTATGGGTTAAAACAGTCACCAAGGATGTGGTATCAGAAATTTGATACATTTATATAGGGACTTGGCTTCACCATAAATAACGCAGATCACTGTGTGTATTTTAAATTAATTGGTGACCTTGTTATTTATCTGGTCTTGTATGTGGATGGCATGTTGCTGGTTGGAAATGACAAAGAAATTATCTAGGATTTGAAGACCCAATTGTCCTCCAAATTCGACATGAAAGATCTTGGTGCTACAAACTATATTTTGGGCATGCAAATTAAAAGAGATCGGGCAAAGAGGACACTCTGGTTAAACCAGAGGAAGTATTTCAAGACAATATTGCAGAGATTTAATATGTAGGATAGTAAACCGATGAAGGATCCTATTCCTGTAGGTGTAAAGTTATCTGTTGAACAGTGTCCCAAGACAGAAGAAGAGGAAGAGGACATTTCCCATGTTCCATATGAAAGTGCATTCGATAGCCTGATGTGTCCGATGGTTTGTACTAGACCAGACATTGCACATGCAGTTGAAGTATTGAGTAGGTTTATGTCAAAACCAGGGAAGAAGCATTGGACAACAATGAAGCGGGTTTTCAGGTATTTGCGTAGCACTAATGATTATGGCTTATGCTACCAAGGAAGACCAGGATTGGACAGAGTGTTGGATATTCGTGGCTTTGTTGATGCAAACTAGGCTGGAGATTTGGATCAAAGAAGATCTACAAGTCGGTATGTGTTTAACATATTTCGAGGTGCAGTTAGTTGGATGAGTAAGAAACAATTAGTAGTGGCACTATCAACTATAGAGCAAGAATACATGGCAGCCACTCATGCAAGCAAGGAAGTAGTTTGGTTGCAGAGATTGTCTTCAAGTATGGGGTTAGTACAAGGATCTATAAGGATAGACTGTGACAGCCAAAGTGCAATTTTCTTGGCAAAGAACCCTGGTTATCATTCAAAGACAAAGCACATTGATGTTTAGTATCATTTTGTGAGGGATATGATAGAAGACAAAAAGGTTTTGCTGGTAAAGGTGGACACTTTGAAGAATACTACAGATGCATTGACAAAATCTGTGAGCTATGAGAAGTTCTCTTGGTGTAGAGAAACAATGGGCATTGTAGGGGTGGATAAATGACTAAGCTCTCTTGTGGCCCCCTGTGGAAACAAAACAACAAGTGGGAGAATGTTGGGTTGTGTTATATTCTTTTCGCGACTAGCCTATGTAGTTCTTTGTTGTGCAAATTACGCAGTGGGGGTGAGACAGCCCCCCCCTGTTTGGAGGGTTTGAGGGGGGCGGGTAACCCCCCTCTATGGGGTCTGCTGCCCCGAGAATTTTTTTTTTTGGACCCTATATTAGGTTGGGCAAACCTACCTATGGTTTTGTGCATGGTTTTCGCACATGGTTTTAGATGCGATGGTTTTCAGTCCATGGTATTGGATGCTTCGGAATGTATAAATATGTATTGTAATATTGAAAGGAAAACAATCAAAAATCAAGCTGGTAGTCCCAGTTTTGGGATCCAGGGGAAATCTCTGTGTATATGTGTTTTATGTGATATGCTCTCGCATTGTTTATTTTTTGTGTTTTAGAATTTGTATGTAGGTAATTTCTGTACGAGGTTAAAAATCTACACCAAGGGATTCTAAAGCATTTTTCCAACCAAAGCTTCCAGGACTAGTAACTCAACCTAAGTTGTTATAGGGATTTCAAAGCGTTTGTCCAACCAGGGCTTCCAGGAACTAATAACTCAACCCAAGCTAAGGAAACATGAGAACCAACCAAAAACAAACAACGAAGGTAAACCCACAATCACCATGGTTATCCGGGAAATGGAAAGGCTAGGTAATCCACTATCAATCCAGGCCAATGACAAATCATGACCAAGGATCCACACGCATATGCCATGCATACCAAAACTAGTGAAGGAAACATACATGCAACTCAGTACCAGCAAGAAAATCTTGTTGTAGCTATTGATCCCGATGTCCTCTTGTGCTTTCTTGCTCTTCCTTTTCCTTCTTGCTCCAAGAATCCAAGAATGCCACACCCTCCAAGAGTGCTCCAAGGAAACTCTAAGTCTCCAAGAGTATGAGAGAGAGAGAATAGGAGGGAGCTCCACCAAAACCTATCAAAATCCCACCAATTGATCCTCAGAAGCCTTTTTATTAATAAGGCCTATATTTTCTTCATTTTTCATTATTTTCCTTCATTTTCCTCCTCACATGCAACCTGTAACTTTTCACCTTCCATTTGTCCTAATTTCATTTATTTTCATAAATAAATGTGCCAAAACTGCCATTTTCCCTTTCCAAAGCCTTAGCTATTTCCTTTGCCAATTTCCTAACCCATAATAAAATGAATCAACACCCATTAGGATGTTCCCCCACCATTCAACTTGGAATACGTGTTTCATCATTTGTCGCCTTATATACATTTTTACATGAATTTTCACTAGGGATGTTACAAAACCCTCCCCCTTATGAGACCATCGTCCTCAATGTTCAATGACACCTATAACCAAAAATACTGCTAAAAACAAAACATATTGCCCATGGATCTTTATAACACAACTCGTTGCAATATTTATAATAACCATTGCTGAAACATGGCAATCATATCGTTTATTGGAGCTTTATAACATAGTTCATTACGGTATTTACAATAACCACATATACACATACACATTTGCTTCTACCATCAAATACCCATATTGTCTATGAAGCTTTATAAATCTAGTTCGATACAATATTTATAACAATTCACACGCATATACACATATGCACACTTTCTCAACCAACAAATAAAAGGATACAATGTCTACATCTGCAACAAGGGAATCTAGAGGCTCACACCTCCACCCTCAAAGTAATACCAAGATTCACCTCCTTCCCAGGAAGTCTAGAAATCTACATCCAATGTCCAGCACTACAATCCCATGCCACTTGTCCTCTTAGTGAACAATTACTGGCTTATTGTTCTAGGGCGCACTCCCAATGTGCATTTGGTTCCATCTGTAAATGATAATGACCAAAACAAATATATCCTTGACCTTCCCTTCTTTGCTACACAGTCCCTCGAGCAATCCAGTCAACCCCTTCCATGTAGTCACTCACCTTCCAAGTTCCACTGGCCACCCCATCTCAGGCAGTCCATCCCTTGGCAAGGATTCCTCACATCAGAAGATACAAAAACCAAGGCATGTCCCTGCCTCAAACCATCATACCAGCCATAGCATTCTCATGGCAATCAATGGGCACTATGGGGTACCTGTGTCCCACAATGGCCCTGCTCCTGAAGTGCTTTACCATCATATTGTTGCATGTTCCAATTTCTTTCACTACTGCTGTTAATTCTTGCAGTCGATTTTGGCCACTCAACCAGGCACATTCATGCATTCTTGTACCGAGCACATCCTTCCATTAGATTCAAAATAATTAAATTGAAATAACTTCAAATCATACCTAATTGGTGGTTTGTCAATAAGGTACACTTGCAACCCTATTTACCTCCTGTCACAATAGGTCAAACTAACATCTTTGATCAAATAATCGTGTATAAACATATCACATCAGGTCAGCTCAAAACACAACCATCATAAATCAAAATCATAAATCACACGTAACCATCATAAATCATAATCATAGATCACGTGTAATCATTATAGACCAGAATCATAAATAACATGCATTATAAAACTGAAATAAAATGTTAATACTTATCCTTTAAGTAGTTCTTAACTTCTACCTTTGTCCTTATTCCATATGCACTCAGGATCGGTTGCCACACCCGAAAAACACCCAGTGCCTTCTCCTCAACCGTGTGCACACACACATAGTGTACATCCCACACATACAACTGCACATGGCATACCATACCATGTAATACATGCATCTACACCTAACATACAACACATACACCAACACCCAGTGTACAACACAACACAATACATATGCCTACGTCCAGTTTACGACACAACACAACACGTATACGTACACAATGTACATCACAAGACATACATCTGCACACAACATGTGACACCATGAAACTCAAACACATACACCCGATACACACCACACAATACATGTACTTACACCTGGCATACAACACAACAAAATACACATGTCACGATACCACGACTACACAATGCACATACATAGTACCACATGCCTACAACACATCATGTACGACATGCATATAATACCACACATACACTGGTACCAAATGTACAACATGGACACAGTACCACCTGTACACCGCACCACCTGCACAACGTGTGCATAACATCATAGGTACACAACACCACCTACACAACGCCACATGTAAACCGCACCACTTGTACAATGTGTACAGAATACCATATGTACACAGTACCACATGCATGACACTACATGTACATAGCGCCACATGCATGACATGTACACAACACTACCTGCACATAGTGCCACTTGTGCCACATGTACACAACACTACATGCACACAACACCATATATACATAGCACCATATGTACAACATGCACACAATGCCATATGTACATAACACTACATATACAACATGTACATAGCACCATACACAACACTGCATATCCAACATGCACACATCACCATATGCACACAACACCACATATCCATCATGTACATAGCACTGTCTATACCAAACACTGCATATGCAACATTCACACAACATTATATGTACGACCCTGTACATAACATTGCATAAACAACATATACACACACTATATATACACAACACTGCATGTGCACAACATCACAGATGCAACATGTACAACATATACAACATATGCACAACAATAGTGCCACACAACCAAACCACACTAACTCCACTAGGTAACCTTTCTTCTAGTGTCTATTTGCCATCCATGCTTATCCTAGCATGCCATGGACCACACGACTTTCATTATGTTGATGAATCCCTTGGTATAACCTGTGCATAACATAGACATAATAAATCATATAATATCAACTCATAACCACATGATACTGACCTCGTAGATGTCAGGCTAATCTTCCCACTTGAATCCTCATGAACCGGGAATCTATTCATGCCATTCATCTGCATAAGAAATCATTCCTCCACATGAACGATCCCTGACAACCCTGTCAGATAGTGACATAGATACATACATACATACATACCTACATACATAATCATTAGCATAAAACAATCATCATCATGTCAGACAACGACATACATACATATATACATATGTAAATATAAACATTAGCTTAAAATAATCATGATCCATGATGATGTTGTCAGACACGACATACGTACATATATACATATATACATGTATACATATATAAACATCAACGCAATCATGATCACAACATAATTACCAAATATCATAAGGTCAAGGTTAAGAGAACGCCCTTTATTTGTGCACACCATGCACAACTTTGAGAGCAATCGTTCCCAACATAGTCAAGGAATTTGATGCCTCATATCCATTTACTTCACCTTCCTATTACCTTTCTCATGACTATACTGCTACTATCCATTTACACCAATGGACCAAACCAGTCCAAACGACTGTCATAATCTTACCTTCTATTGTTCTTACTTATGCACAGAGCTTCATTTGAATCTTACATTACCTTTCGGGTACCACACAACTCTCCTTGAGCTCCATTAATTGTCCTCTTTCCCAACCAACTCCCAAGACTCAAAACATAAAAGGTAATAATAAGAAACAAACAAGAAGCAAAACCATGAAACCAATAACAACACGACACCACAACAAAGTGTCCTAGCTATGCACAAAACACACTCAAAATCACACATCAAGCGCAACAATCGCAAAAGACCAACAACACAAGACTAACATCAAACACCATGACTCAATCCCCATGGTTCCCAAGGAAATATCAACCTGAGCCTTCTTCAATATTTCATGGGAACCTCTCTTTCCATGCAACTCCCTGCATCATACTACCACAAACACATAATTGTCATTGCATAATTAAACATAACAATACATTGGTTACATTACCTTGTTGTGCCAAGCATGTTGCTTACAACTAAGCACATCCATGCCATATCTCAAGGGACTCCAATCCCCTTGATAGATCCACCTGTAACTAGAGACTAGCTAATACACATGTCAAGTACATGTCCATGAATATAGCACATATCCCACATAATTTTAGACAAATCAAGGTTAACAAGACTTCTTGTGTGCAAGGCATTCATTCGTTTGGAATTAGGGTTACATAGCCAAAGGAATTCTTGCTTGATTCCTTTCCTTTACCTCTTTACCTTGCTACAATCGAGGCTTACTAGTATTGTCACATCACCCAACTGTTAGTTATATAAACACATCAACTATTACCTTGTCACACTAATACCAAGCATGTTCCCTGCCACTACTCACACATGTCAACCACATATTTCAAATATAAAGACAATCATATCTAGCAATTTGAAATCAACTTTTACAAACAATCATATCATAACCCATAGTCATTAGACATAATGCTACAACTGTCAACTACATTCAAGTACATGTCAACTGTCTCAACACATATGTGTTAGTACAATCATTTGAACACATACTCATATTATGAAATTCATCAAACATTCAACCAACTTGCAAACATACCATGTTAAATAAATCAACTAGACACCAAACAATAAAACACCAAATAGATTTCATAATCAAACAATCAAGCACAAGGTTGATGACATAAACAAGTTCATATTGTAATGTATCTCAGGGGAGGTAATCTTGTCTGCACAATCAATCTAGTTAGCATGATATAACTTCATGAGATATTAACTCAAACATAAATAAGATCATGATACCCAAAATAGTCACTAGGTAACATGTTTACATCATAACTCATACACAATTATCATTTATGCATAAACATCACATATGTACGATCAATCTAGATTAGTGCAACACAATAAGTCGACTCATACCTGAATTTCGTAACCCTAACCATCTGCATAGGTCAATACAACTTAGTATGATACATATAACATCAAGGTATAAATGTTATAACCCTAATCATCAAGCTAACTATCATTTAACAACAACAAGTTAACCTATAAGATACTTCATCATTAACATATAACATAATCATCAAGTTGTCTAATATAAAACAATAATAGCAATGCATACAACCACATGTTATTATCATTCTTGGCTATCCGACCCATGTGCATATAACTACAATAATCAACTAACATCCATTAGGAATGTAACCATAACATCAAAATACATGTACATAAACCTAATGTATATAACAATATATTCACTTACATACTTGCATTCCAAACATACAATACATGTATGGCGATTTGCTCTTGCCTTGAGGTCCAATGATGCAACTTCACTTTGATGATATGCATCTCCTGCTCTATCTCAGCCAACACATTAGCATCCTAACATACCAATAGCATCATGATAACCTAAATTGCATACAATGACTTCACAAGTCATGTTTGACCTACTATTCATGCATAACTATAGAAAAGACCATACATGCATAACAAGTGCATACAGACATATAACACATGAGCATGAAACCATTTACACATCATTCTAGCTAGGGTCCAATCATCAATGCATGACCATATCAACTACACAAACCATGACCTCATGCATGACAACACCAACCAAACCATGTGCACTTGAGAAAATATGAACACCGACATGCATAACAAATGTATAATCAACCATACACACATGAAGACATACTCCACGACAACACCTTCAACCTTCACATGGCGACATCACTACAAACATGATCAACACCATGCAAATGCAACAAGCACATGGACTACAAACATAAGGAACACACATGTAATCGACATTACTGCATGACTAACACACAACCCATCCAGTCTGACGAGTGAACCATGCTCTGATACCACTCTGTAACAGCCTCCTCCCACATCTACCCAAGCAACTGGTCATCCGGGGTAAACATGTGATGAGAGACCACCATGATATGATTGGACCTCCTAAGTCATGTTAAGGAAGTGGAACCAACGTAAACACACCATATAGACATTCAACATCAACTTCAGGACCCTCAGGAAATAATCCAACACTTTAGACAACTTGCCCTCAGGTCCATTGAGCTTTTGGACAACTTGAGCCTCAATCGTGTTAGAGTAGGTTAATTTATTAGTCGAAGGTCTTCGAAATATTAATTTGTTGCCTTGGAGGGGGTCAAATACATAAACATTATCATTTTTATAAGTTTTACCTTGTATTGTCTAGAACGTCTTTTTGAGCCTGGTCATCACCTTGATCATTAAATTCCAACCATGGGAAGGGGTGTCTAAGTATTGAGAGTTGTTATGACGACTGTTGAGTCAGGGTACTGAGAGTTGGTTAGGATGTCTACTTGGCCATGTGTTTGCAGTCAAAGGAATGATGTTAAAGTAATATAGTCATTATTATCCCAATATTTTCCCTCTATTCCCATCCCCTTGTTCCATCCTTCTCATCCCCTTATTCCCTTGTTACCTTAAATTCCCCTATTCCTAAACATTCGCATCATCCCTATTTTCTAATTTAGACCTATACCCCCATTTTATCATAAGTATAAGTTCCTAGGCCTAAATTTCCCTTGCCTAAACATCATTTCGAATGATGATTAATGCATGCCCATATCCATTATATATCAATCATTCATCATACCACATCATTTCCCTATATTCTGCTATGCCCCCAAATTCCAAATCATTTCTTTTCAAGTGTTTTCATATAGAGTGTTGATCAAACGTCAAGTCAGATTTCGTCAGCATAATTTTGAATTATTTTCAAAATCATTACAGAAGGTGTCATATTAAATCACACAACAAGACAAAGGTAAGTAGGATGTAGTTGAAGAACAACCCAAGAAGCTTGAGATGGAGTTTAGCAAGCCTACTACAAGATCAACAAAGTTGAAACAGGGATGGATACAACAAATGAAGGACTATGTTTTAGTCACCATTTTACAGAACGATTTCCAACCACATGAAAGAGAATTTTGGAAAACGGAAAGAGGCTTTTGTTAAGAAAATACCACAACACAATAACCTCTTCCATATTTTACACAGGTGTCAAGGATTGGGAGATTTGATTTCATCTTCAAAGCATATTTTTGGACTGTACAAAAAACACTTTGTTTTAGTCACCATTTTACAGACTGGTTTCCAACCACACTGAAGAGAATTTTGGGAAAATTAAGGAGGTTTTTTTCCAGCACATAACAAGGCACGATAACCTCTTCCATATTTTGTACAGGTGTTAGAGATATGGAGATTTTATTGCATCTTCAAATCCCCTTTTTCGAATTACACAAATACTCTGTTTTAGTCATTATTTTGCAAAGAAGTTTATGAGGCTCTAGGGAAGAATTTGAAAAAACTGAGAGAGGGTTTTCTTAAAAAAAATATCATCTACAAAAGATATCTCTGATTTTACACAGGTACTATATTTTGGGAGTTAAATGCATCAAATGGTGGCCTATTTTCATAGTTTATGCTGACATAATCAGGTGTTGCGCACTCGCTACGTAGCCCATGCTTTGATCATTTCACGTACATAGTACGATGACCATTTGTCAGGTTTTGAAGATGCTGGCATGGGGTACATATCGTGTCTAGATTACCACCCCAGTTTCTTACCACGTGTCGATTCTAGAAACATGAAGATTTGGGCGTTGCACAGGCTTTTCAGTGAACACAAAAGCAACTTTTAGACTTTTTGCTATTTCAGTCAGTTTTATCAGTATGAAGACATTTTTAAGATAATTTGTATTTAAATAGGTTTTTTTTGCTTTAAAAAATACAAAAGGATGCTTTATGCTTTATTTTTTATATTTGGGTGAAAAGTATGAAAAAAGATAGCGGTTTACTATATTTTCCTAGTTTTGAATCTGTGGGATCAAAGATGCGGTGAACTTGAACTAATTTTCATCCATGTTTCTACTATATATTTTCCTAAATGAAGACAAATATGGTTGTTGTTGGCAAAACATTTTATGTTGTAGCTTTTAGCGTTTTTTCTTGTGATCAATTCATGATAGAGTACTTGTGACTTGAGGGTTACTGATACAATTTATAAGGATTCTCATGATATGATGTTTAGATTTTTTGTGTTTATTTCTCAAATATTTTAATATCTCTCTATGTTTATGAGTATTATGAATTATTTGATTTGGATTCAGTAAAGTTGCTCTATTTCGATTGCCTTCATGTTTTAAAGTTGCAAATGAAATTCCATATGCTCATACGTGTTATCTGTTTTAACTAGCTCTCTTTCTTATGAATGAACGATTTTGTTTATTGCTAAGAAAGGAATATGTTTTCTTTTTAACTTTTCTCCTCTATGCTACAATATGTCATCATGTCTAAAGTCATGCCTACAACCCTTGTATTAGATGTTGATTTACTTGCATAATTAAATGAACTAAAGGATAGTTGATCACATTTTATCACCTTCTGAATCAGTCGCAATTCAACCCAACATATTCAATTTCACTTTTCCAGAACTAGTCTAAATTGTGCCTTAAGCTTTCAAATCTTACAATCTCAGGAGAGGGAGCCCCCTTCTGCTAGAAAGGCCATTTTTCTAGCCCAGAGCCATTTTTGGTTACCTCTCTGGCCCTTTCCTCAACCTAAAGGGAATTACAGAGTGATAACAAGTCGCTCTCATGCTATAGGCATCCCCAACATCCAGAAACTCAGAGTCTCTCTCACAGGCTTGCCTGCCAGCATCTAGAGACTCATTTAGTCAGTGTTATGCCAGTGTCCCTGAGATTTGAGCCACTTTTTCAGGCCCAGACCCAGGTCACCGCCGAAAATTGAACCATCTTTTCAGAATAGTAAAATAACATGTAAATGATAGTACTAAAGCAAATACTTGTTTAAGACCTTGACTGGACCCCATATAGCCATGACAGGCATTTTGTCAAACATATCACAAATATGTAAATTACATGTGTAATTAACATATCTGAGCATAGGGGTCTAATACTTATCTGGGATTCACCATGAAGCATTGATGCCTCAACACATTAACTTCCATTCCATCCATTAGACCATAAATACATTGCTCATTCATATACAAGTAAAATTATGATGAGATCCACACATAGTTGTTGTCATAAAATGTATACATAACCAGAATAATAGGGACAAAAATACTGGTGAAATCATAGCCATATAAACCACATATAGTCCATCTTAATACTCATAGAAATACAAGGAGAAATAACATCTTATTGATGGTGCAAAATCCAACCTGGGAAGGGACTACCATGTTCCACCCGATCGTAGAATAGCTAAGCCAAATCTCTCTTCATCCATTCACCTCTGTGCCATATTCCAAGCATGAATGTGGGATCCCATTGTACATATCAATCAAAACTCATCCAGGGCTTCCAGAGGCCATCCACCCAAACCCATCAAACAGTGATTCCACCTCACGGTCGAACATCACAAAACCATCATCATATTGGTCTCCATCCTAGCCTTCTAAGGCTTTCTTCCAACCAAGGCTTCCAGGACTAGTAACTCAACCCACAACTTATATAGGGCTTCCAGAGTGTTTGTCCAACCAGGGCTTCTAGTACTAGTAACTCAACCGACCAAGGGATTCTAAAGTGTTTTTTCAACCAAGGCTTCTAGAAGTAGTAACTCAACCTAAGTTGTTACAGGGCTTCCAGAGAGTTTGTCCAACAAGGGCTTCTAGGAACTAATAACTCAATCCAAGCTAAGGAAACATGAGAACCAACCAAAAACAAACAATGAAAGTAAACCCACAATCACCATGGTTATCCAGGAAATGGAAAGGCTAGGCAATCGACTGTCAATCAAGGCAATCCTCCAGGCCAATGACAAATCATGAGCAAGAATCCACATGCATATGTCATGCATGCCAAAACTAGTGAAGGAAACATACATGCAACACAGTACCTGCAAGCAAATATTGTTGTAGTTGTTGATCCTGATGTCCTCTTGCGATATCCTGCTCTCCCTTTACCTTCTTGCTCCAAGAATCCAAGTATGCCACACCCTCTAAGAGTGCTCTAAGGAAACTCTATGTCTCTAAGAGTATGAGAGAGAATACAAGGGAGCTCCACCAAAACCTTTCAAAAGCCCACAACTGATCCTCAGAAGTCTTTTTATTTATGAGGCATCCATTTTCTTCATTTTCCATTATTTTCCTTCATTTTCCTCCTCACATGCAACTTCTGACCTTTCACCTTCCTTTTCTCCACTTTCCTATATTATCATAAATAAATGTGCCAAAAATGCCATTTTTTCTTTCCAAAGCCTTAGTTGTTTCCTTTGCCAATTTCCTAAGCCATAATAAACTGAATCAACGCCCATTAGGATGTTTCCCCCATCATTCATCTTGGAATACGTGTCCCATCATCAGTGGCCTTCTATACATTTTTACATGAATTTTCACTAGGGTTGTTACAAATGCGCCATTGTGGAAAGGGGTCGGGCTAAGCCCTAGCCCCCGGCCACCCCAGTGCCATGGGACTACAAGCGAGGGGCCAAGGGCTAGGCCTTAGCCCGTCCCATGGCCATAACCCATGACCCAAACACCGTCGAAGCCAAGCCCACGACCAGAGGCGGAAGTTAAAGGGGTTAGCCTTGGGAGCTAGCCCTAGGATCACATGACTCCATACGACCATGGGTGCGGCAATGGACAAGGGCCAACCCCAAGGCCATATGGCAGCCATAAAAACAAGAGCATGAGCATGAAGGGGGCCAGCCCCTAGGGGACCAGCCCCATGACACATGTGCTCATGTGACCAAACTGTAGCAGAAAAAGGGCTCGAAGTTGGACCGAGAATCTCGACCCCCTATGCAGTCATATGCATGTCACTTGACCATAATTTTCAGAACTAAGGGTTTAGTGGGCAGACTAATAATCCTAAAATTTTGCCAGTCGAGTGGGAGTGTAGGCCAGAATTGCACACCAGTTCTAAGTTTGGGGCATTCAAGCCGGGTTTAGGTCGAATGGGAGGATGATTAGCTGGAGAATGGAGAAAAAACTAAAAAAAATCATAAATTACTATATTTTTGGCCAAATGAGGTGCAGAAAGAACCAAAATGGGGGGTTTTGACAGTGTTGGATCCATTGGAGGCATCATTTCTGTTGTTTGAGCTATGTAAATGCATGTAAACAAACTTTTAAGCATTTTAATGAAAGATACCTTGCATTGGAAGCTGGACCAGGAGATGTAGCCCACGAGAGGGGTGAAATCCTTTATTATGCTTTGTGTTATCTATTTCAGATATGCTTATTTTGTCTTTGTTTGGCTGTAAATTGTGGTTAAAATTTACTTGTTTATGTGTCTAGTAAACTAATACTCTACCCAAAACACATATAAATTTAACTTTCCAATTGTTAAAAACTATTCAAGTTTACACATTCATATCATTTTGGTATCAGAGCATAGGTTATTGTGAATATTTTATTTGTTTGCAAGTGTTTTTATGGTGATTACAAGGTTGAAGCTCAAAAGAGAAGAAGGAGAACTTGTGGAGCCATGATCTCAAATTGTTTCAAGGAGAATAAACACACCTCAAGCTTCAATAGTCATGGCACATGAAGAAGGTCCTGAAGGGATGTCTGAAGATGAGAAAACTTTCAGAAAACAATTCTTTGAGATGTCTGAGATGGTTAAGGTTCTATATGAGGAGAGGAATTCCAGATTGTATGGAGAGAGCTCAAAGCCTCTAAAAGGAGATGGAGAAAATGAGACAAACCTCCAAAAGGGAATAGAGGGAATGGTGACAAACCACCACCTTCATCTCCATCATCATCCTTATCCTCATCTTCAACTTCTTCTACCCTTTCAAAAACATCTCCAAATTCCCGAAGGGGTTATGGTAAAAATCCTTTGCTTAAGCTTGATATTAAGTTTTAACTGCCTATGTACAATGGAGAGGTGAATGTAGAGAGATTGGATAATTTGATTCATTAGATTGAAGTGTATTGCAAGATACAAATAATCAAAGATGATGAAACCAAGATTCAACTTGCTTCTCTTAGATTGGAAGGTGCAACACTAATTTGGTGGGAAGCCAAAACTCAAGAGGACATGAAGAAAGATGGTAAGGTTTTATCCTCTTGGAATGATTTTGTTGTTGCGATAAGAAGGTAGTTTCATCCATTAGCATAGATGCGGAAAGCTATTATGGATTGACAAAACTTTAGACAAGATAAGAGGCAAAATGTTCAAAGCTATACTCAAGAATTTAGAAAAATGGCTTTGATTTTGGGTATAGATTTATCTTCTCAAGATAAATTTCTCGAATACATTGGAGAATTGCATAGTTACTTGAGACACACCATTCTCATGTTTAACCCAACAAAACTAGATGAAGTTTGTGTACATGCAACTCATTTAGAGGCAAGAGGGAAAAATGTTTTTGAAGAAACCAGTGAGAGTTCCTTTGAGTATGGAGAAAAAGGAAAGGGTAAGTTCAAAGGAAAAGGAAAGAAGAATGATACCATCAAGATGGAGAAAGAAAAACTTACATGCAAACACTGTTCCAAAGAGGGCCATGATGAATATCATTGCTGGAACCTTCGTCTAGAGATCAAACCCAAAAAGCTTAAAAACAAGGAGAAAGAGAAGATAGTTGCAACTACACAACATGATTTAGGTTCTGATTCCAGGGATGGAACAAAGATCACAACCATGGGTTTGAAAGGTAAAGACATGGCAAGTACTAGTTCTTCAAATTGTCTCATGAAACTCAAGATGAAAAAACAAGAATAGAGTTTTTCCACATTAGAGTTATTTCAAAACATACGAAGATAGACACACTATTTGATAGTGGTTCACAAGCAAACCTCATTTCAGAAGACATTGTCAAGAAGTTGAATTTAGAAACCACTCCTTATCCTAAACCTTATCCTCTAGGTTGGATATGTGACAATGCAAAATTGCATGTGACAAAAAGATGTAAACTGAAATTTGCAATCACTGCAAACTTTTTAGATGAGGTAGAGCTTGATGTAATTACAATTGATATATGTGGTATTGTTTTGGGAAACCCATATCTATATGATAGTAGATCTATTTTTCATTGCCATGAGAAAAAATATCATTTGCTCAAGAATGGGATTGAGTACATTGTTATAGCACACAACAAGAAGTTGAATACATCTCTTGTAAATGCGGGACAAATGAAGAGGATTGATAATGCTAGTCATAACTTTGCATTGTTAATGATCAAACATGAAGATGTTTAGGAATCTAAAGCCTTTCAAGGATATGAATCAAGTTTGAAATATGATTTCATTGAGGTTTCCAATTCATGTGATAAAATGTTTCAGGAGTCTAACATGTTGCCTCCTAAAAGAGGTAAACAAAATGAAGTGAATTTGCAGTAGGATGCATCATTGTTGAACATTGGTGTCAATAAGATGTCAGTCATGTTAATGCATGCATAGGTCAAAAAGAAAATGAAAAGGTTATTTGACAAAGAGGACATTGGTCCCAAAACATCTTCTTGTTGGTTTCATAATGTTTTAGCTTTGAAGAAGGATGGTGCATGGCGATCATGATCACATTTGGTAAAGAGTCGAGCCAAGTGCAAGGCTAGACATGCTAAACATTGTCATGACGACAGTGTTCAAGGTGAAAGGAACTTCAAATTGTTTAAGTTTCCATTGATTGAAGATGAGTAGGGAATGTGCATATTCCTTCAAAAGAAGTTTTATGTTTTGCATATCTTGAAAAATTACAGAAAGATGTCATCGTTGACAGAAAATTCAGGACTCCAAAATCAAGGAAAGTGATGTACTTTCATGAAAATCTCAAAGCGATAAAATCAACGAAATTTTTAGTGGATTGAGATTGCAAGGGTGAGGGAGTTGTACCGTCATCTATTTGTTGACTGATAAAGATCTTTTAGAGGTCCAAAAGCTTCCAATGGGGAGGAATGATCTAGTGGATCAGTTTAATGCTCAAAATTCAAAATGCTTGGATTGGCTCGAAACAAGCGCCAAAACGAAGATATCGTCACCCTAAATCCAACATAACTCATTTCACTCAAAACTGACATCAGATGCTCCTGATATCACGTTCTGATCGATTTGCTAGACAGCTAAAAAATTTTAAATGAGTTTGCAGGGATGCCCTGTCATCAGTATGTATGCTGACTGGGCAATGATTGGATAGGGTGAATGTGCCTCCCATAAGCCAATGGGATGAGGAAAAGTGTCAACAATGATTGGATAGGATGATTGTGCCTCCCATTAGCCAATGGGATGAGGACAAGTGGCATGTTTTCATTAGTTTGTTTGGCGGCTTTTTATTGGTTCAAGTATAATTGGGTGGACCAATCAGGAGATGTCACGTGGCCTCCTATTTCCCATGTAAAATTTTGGTATGAGACCAAACTACCTCCATGGGATTCGAACTTGTGACCTCCACCGAACAACAATAGGCCCGCACTATTGCACCACAGATTTTTTCTTGATTGTAATGGGTCACAAAATCTATATAAGCTTTATATGACGCACCATTAGGGGAAGGGGCTTGGGCTAAGCCCTAACCCCTAGCCACCCCAGTGCCATGGGACCGTAGGTGGGGGGCGAAGGGCTAGGCCTTAGCCAGACCCATAGCCACAACCCATGACCCAAACACCATCTAAGCCAAGACCATGACCGAGGTGAAAGTTAAAGGGGCTAGCTGGGGATCATATGACCCCATATGACCATGGGAATGACAATGGAGAGGGACCAGCACCAAGGCCATATGGTGGCCATAAAATCAGGAGTACAGGCATGAAGGGGACCAACCCCATGACACATGTGTGCTCATGTGACCAAACTGCAGTAGAAAAGGGGCTCCGAGTTAGGCCTGAGAATCTCAACCCCCTATGCGGTCATATGTGTGCCACGTGACCATGATTTTCGGAGCTGGGGGCTTAATGGGCAGACTAATCATCCAACAATTTCGCCCATCGACTGGGAGTGCAGTCCAAAATTACAATTCGGTTCTGGGTTTGGGGCACTCAAGCTAGGTTTAGGTCAAATTGGAGGATGATTAGCTAGAGAATGGAGAAAAAACAAAAAACAATCATAACTTACTCAATTTTTAACCAAATGAGGTGCAGAAAGAACCAAAATGGGGGCCTTTAATAGTGTTGGATCCATTGGAGACATCAGTTTTGTGTTTGAGCTATGTAAATGCGTGTAAACACATTTTTGAGAATTTTAATGAAAGAGGCTCTGCATTAGAAGCTGGACCAAGAGATGTAGCCTAAGAGAGGGGTGAACTCCTTTATCTTGCTTTATGTTATGTGTTTCATATATGCTTATTTTGTCTCTATTTCACTGTAAATTATGGTTAAAATTTACTTGTTTATGTGTTTAGTAAACTGATCCTCAACCCAAAACACATATAAATTTAACTTGCAAATTGTTAAAAAAATCTTCAAGTTTACACATTCAGATCAATATGTTAGTTAATGGATCGTTATATGCATTAGGGCTATATACATGTTTGTCATTTTATTGTTGTTTTGGTTACATGCATGGTAGATGCTAGTGAATTAGTGTGGTCATATGCACATGTGTTAAATAGTCATAAATGATAGTAACTTGTTGTTATATGCATTCTTGTTGTTGTTTTATGTTAGTTAACTTGATGATTATGTTATAGGTTGTTGATGAGTATGTTCTATGTTAACTTCTTGTTGTTATATGTTAGTTAACTTGATGATTAGGGTTATTCCATTAAGAACTTGATGTTATATGTATCGTGTTGACCTAGATTGGTCTGTTTAGATGGTTATGGTTGTGACATTCAGGTATGAGATGATATACTTGTGATGTTGTGTCGTATTAATCTGAACTTGTGCAGATGTGATAGCCTCCCATGAGATACATTGAGGTATGAGTTTGATTATGCGTTAATTTGATTTACCTAGCATGGTATGTTTACAAGTTGATTGAATGTTTGATTAATTGCATGATATGGGTATATGTCTATAAGATTGCATAAATAAATGATCTTGTTTAAAGATGGTTTTACTCACACATATGTATTGAGATAACTGATATGTACTTGAGTGTAAGCAAGTGACAATTGTAGCATTATGTCTAATGACTATGAGTTGACTGTGGATGATGACATGGTTGTTAGTCTTGGAAAATGATGATTTCAAAGTAATATACATGATGTCTTGATTTTGGAACGTGTGACTTACGTGTGTGAACAGTTGTAGGACAACATGCTTGGTATTAGCATGAAAATGTAAAAATTGATTTGTTTATATAACTAACAACTGGATGATGTGACACTACATACTAATACTCGGTTGCAAGAAGGTAAAAAGGTAAAAGAAATGAATTGGGTGAGAATTCCTTTGGCTAAGTTTGGAAACCTCAATTCCAAACGAATGAATGCTTTGAATATAGGAAGTCCTCTTAGCCTAGATATCGTCTAACATTATGTGGATATATGTTATATTCCTAAACATGTAATTAATAGGTATATTAAGCTAGTTTCGAGCCATGGATAGGTTCGTCAAAGGATTGGAGTCCCTTGAGAGATGGCATGGATGTGCTCAGTTGCAAGGAAACGTGCTTGGCACAACAAGGTAAGGTAACTGGTATATTGTATATTTATTTCTGCAGTGACAGTTATGGGTTTATGACAAGATGATGTAGGGGATTGCATGGCAGAGAGATTGCCATGAAATCTTAAAGGGGGCTCGGGTTGAGTGTTCCCTTGGAAACATTGGGAACCCATGGGGTTGAGTCATTATGTTTGTTGGGAGTTTTATGCCTTCAATATTTTGTGATTTGTTTGAGATTTATTTATGGGTTTTGATTGTGTATAGTGCAAGGCCTTGCCACTTTGTTTGCGGTGTCGTGTTGCTATTGATTTTTCATGCTTTTCTTATTGTTTGTTTCTTGTTCCTACCTTTTATGTTTTGACATATTAGGCATTGGTTAAGGAAAATAGGAAATTTAACAAAACTTAGGAAGAGTTAAATGAAACCTAACAGGTAATGTAAGACTTGATTGAAGCTTGGTGCACGCGTAAAGGGAAACTGAAGGCAAGATTATTACAATGGATTGGATTGGATGGGCTCATTGAGATAAATGGATGGTGGCGAGACAGTTATGAGAAAGGTCATCAATAAAGGTAAGGTGAATGGATTTGAGGTTTCAAATGCTTTGGCTATGTTGGGAATCGTTGTTCTCAATGTTATGCATGGTGTGAACGAATAAAGGGAGTTCTCTTAACATTGACCTTATGTTATTTGGTAATTGTGTTGTGATCATGATTATGTTGATGTCTATATATGTATACATGTATGTATGTCATTGTTTGATAGGGTCGTCAGAAATCATGATTGTTTAATGCTAATATTTATATGTATGTATGTCGTTTTTTGATGGGATCATGAATGTTTTATGCTAATGTTTATATCTATCTATCTATATATATATATATATATATATATATATATATATATATATAATATATATATATAGATAGATAGATAGATATAGATATGTCACTATCTGATAGGGTTGTCAGGGATCATTCTGTGGAGGAACGATTGCTTATGTAGGTGAAGGGCATGAAAGAGGTTCTTGGTCCTATGGGGAATCAAGTGGGAAGAGTAGCCTTGAAAATTTTATCAGGTCAGTATCATGTAGATAAGAGTTGATATTATGAGTTTATACTATGCCTATGTTTACGTTATGGACAGGTAATGCTGAGAAATACATCAAGGGAATGAAAATAGTGTGATTAGTGACATGCTAGGATAAGCATGGATGGCGGATAAACACTGGAAGCAAGGTTGATTGGTAGAGACAATGTGGTTTTGGATGTGCAATGCTATTGTTGTGTACATTATGTGCATATTACATATTCAATGATTGTACCTATGGTGTTGAGTGCCTATTGTATATGTGGTGTTGTGTGTATATTGCATATGCAGTGCTTGGTATAGTGGTGTTATGTACATGTTGGATATGCAGTGTTGTGTACATATTGTAGTGTGTGCATGATGGATATGTAATGTTGTGTGCATATGGTGTTGTGCATAGATTGGATATGCGGTGTTGTGTACATATGGTGTTATGTACATGTTGTATATGTAGTGCTATGTACATATGTTGTTGTGTGCATGATTGTACATGTGGTGTTGTCGGAATGTGGTGATGTGTACATGTTGTACATGTGGCGTTAATTGCATGTGGTGTTGTGTACATGTTGTACATGTGGTGTTGTGTACATGTCATGCATGTGGTGTTGTGTACACATTGTATAGGTGGTGTGTTGTACATGTGGTGTTGTATATACATTATGCAGGTTGTTCCATGTACATGTGATGTTGTGCACACGTTGTGCAAGTGGTGTTGTGTACATGTTGTACAAATGGTACTAGTGTACATGTGGTATTGTTTGCATGTCATACATGTTGTGTTGCAGGCGTGCGGTACTATGTATGTGCATTTTGTAGTTGTGTTAATGTGACATGTGTATTCATTGTATTGTACTATGTGTAGTACATGTATTGTGTTGTGTTGTACTTCAAGTGTAGGTATGTTATGTATTGTGGTGTTGTACACTGGGTATAGATGTATGTGTTGTGTTGCACATCAAGTGTAGGTGTATGTATTGTGTAGTGTTGTATGACGTATGTGGATGTATGTGTTGTGATGTACATTGTGTGTATGAGTATGTGATTGAAGAGAAGCAAAGGCATTGGGTGCTTTCCAGGTGTGGCAACCGATCCAGTGTGTGTACAGAAAGAACAAAGGCATAAGTAAGGACCAATTGAAGGATAAGTATTAATATTTTATTTCAATTTTATTATGCATGTGATTTATGATGGTTACATGTGATCTATGATTTTTACTATGATGGTTCTGTTTTTGAGCTAACTAGATGTGATATATTTAATACATGATGATTTGATCAAACAACTAGTTTGACTTGTTGTGACATGAAGTAAACATGATTGCAAGTGTACCATATTGATGAGCTACCAATGAGGTATGATGTGAACTTATTTCAATTTATTTTGAATCTAATGGAAAGTATGTGCTTAGTACAGGAATGCATGAACATGCTTGATTGGGTGGTTGAAATTGATTGCAAGAATTAGCAGAACCAGTGAAAGGAATTGTACAGGAAATAGTATGTTGGTAAAGCACTTCAAGAGTAGGGCCATTGTGGGACACTGGTACCCAATAGTGTCAATTGATTTCCATGAGCATGCTATGATCGGTATGATGGTTTTGAGGCACGGATATGCCTTGTTTTGGGCATCCGATGTGAGGAAACCTTGCCAAGGGAGGGGTCTCCCAAGGGTCTGTGTAGCAGATAAGGGGATGCCTATGGAACTTGGAAGGTGTGTGACTACACAAAAGGGGGTGAACGGGTTGCCCGAGGGACTATGTAGCAGAGAAGGGAAGTTCGGGGATGGAATTTCCTTGGTAATTAGCATTTCCATATGGAATCAGATGCACATTGGGAGTCTGCCATGGAACAATAAGTCAGTAACTGTTCATTGAGAGGACAAGTGGTGCGGGATCGTAGCGCTGGAAATTGAATGTAGCTTTGACTTTGGCAGTGGATTCTAGACTTCCTAGGAAGGAGGTGAATCTTGGTACTACTTTTGAGGGTGGAGGTGTGAGCCTCTAGATTCCCTTGTTGCAGATGCAGGCATCATATCCTTTTATTTGTTGGTTGAGTAAAAGTGCATATGTTTATATGTGTATATTATTGTAAATATTGTATTGAGATGGATTTATAAAGCTCCATAAACAGTATGATTATTTGTTGGTTGAAGAAAATGTGTATAAGTGTATATGTGGTTATTATTGTAAATACTGTAATGAATTGTGTTATAAAGCTCCAGTAAACGGTATGTTTGTTATGTTTTTAGCGGTGGTCATTGTAAATATTGCAACGAGCTATGTTATAAAGCTCCATGGGTAGTACTTTTTGGTTGCCAGTGGCCTTTCTAGTTATAGGTGTCATTCAACACTGAGGACGATGTTCCCTTAAGGGGGAGGGTTCTCTAATGGCCCTCGTTAAAATCCCATGTAAATATAAAAATAATACCAAGGTCATGGGACACATATTCCAAGTTGAATGGTGGGAAAAACATCCTAGTGGGTGTTCATTTGGTTTATTATGGCAAAAAGAAATTGGCAAAGGCAATGGCAAAGGATTTGGGAAGGAAAAGTGGCATTTATTGGCATTTTAATTATTAAAATAATGGAAATTAGGAGAAAAGGAAGGTGAAAGGTCACAGGTTGCATGTGAGGAGGAAATTGAAAAAAAAATAATGGAAAATAAAGAAAATAGAGGCCTCGTTGATAAAAAAGGCTTCTGAGGATCAGTTCATAGGCTTTTTTCAGTTCAGCTTTGGAGCTCTCTCTCTATTCTCCCTCTCTCACATTCTTGGACACTTAGATTTTTCTTGAAGCACTTTAGCATTGGAACAAGAAAAGCAAAGAAGGCAAAGGAAAGCAAGGAAGAACGGGATCAAGTAGCTACAACGAGATTATTTGCAGGTATCGATTTGCATGTAGGATTTCCTTGCTAGTTTTGGCATGCATGGTTAGGCATGTGTGTTCTTGGTTCTCTTACTATCATGGGCATGGGTTTTTCCATGTGCAATAATGTTTTTCAGCCTAGCCTTGCCATTTCTGGATAGCCATGGTGTGATGGGGTTCTCATGTTTTAGTTGAGATGGATTATAGGATGGATTCAAAACTAAGTGAGGTGGATATCTGAAAGAAAGAACACATGGCCTAGTGGTCCCTGAACTGGATTGTGGATTGCGGTAAAGCCTTGGCCTAGTAACCCCTAAATTGGACTATGGGTTACGGTAAAGCCAAAATTTTTGTTGCCTCGGTGGGCCTAGGAACACTCAACTAGTGAATGGTGGGATATATGGTAATGCCTAGAGGTGAGTGCCCTCGATCAGGCCTATGAATCTTTGGCCAATGAATGGAAAGATATACAATAAAGCCTGGAGGGTGGAGTCTCGATTATGGCCTAATGATCCCTGAATCAGACTATGGATTGCATTAAAGCCTAGAGATGAGGAGACAATAAAATTCCTCATGGCGTACGTGGATAAATTTGGTAACATCCATGCTTGTTTAAGGCCTAGTGATTCAGTGAGGATTGTGGTAAAGTCTGGTTCTATTGATGAGGGTGAGGTGGTGTAGCCTTGGGAAGCCCCGGTTGATTTTTTGGTTATGAGTCCCACATTCATGCTTGGAATATGACACGAGGGTGATTAGATGTAAGAAATACTTGGTTCAGCCAATCTATGGTCGAGTAGTTCGTGGAAGTCCCAAACCTAGTTAGATTTTACACTCATTAATAAGAGTTCCTTCTCCTTGGTATTTCATGTGCAAATGTATTAGTTTATATCTGGATTCTATGGTTGTTGTATCCTTATTATTTTTGTTGTTTATATGCTAGTTATGAGTATGTTTTATGGTAGTGATGTTGTATGGCTCTCATCATATTTTGACTTGTAAATGAATGAATAATGAATATATGACCTAATATATGATAATGCAGCGAATGTGGTAATGCAACAATGCTTCTTAGCGATTCTCAGATAAGTATGAGACCCCTATTCTCAGATCTGTTGTTATGACTTGTAGAATGCATATTTGTGACATGTTTGATGAAATTCCTGTCATGGCTAGTAGGGGTCCAATCAAGTCCTTATTCAAGTTTTTGTATTAGTATCATTGTTCCAATGTTACTTTTCATTTCTAAAAGTTCCATGGAGTTATGAGCAGTGGCTTGAGTCTTGGCCCTAAAAAGTGGCACATAATCTAGAGTTGCAGGCTCAGAACTAGTTGAAAAAGATCCCAATCGCTTGCATGCCTTTTCTGTGAGAGTGACTGGAGGGTCCCAATCGCATGCATGCCCATTTCATGGGAGTGATTGAGGCTCTAGGTTAGTAAAATGTTAAGTGTCTTTAGGGGTTGGTGACCTAGAAAGGTTGGTTGGCTTCTGGAGGTTTTGTAGCATGTGTGGAAGGTTAGTTTGGTTTTGTTTTGTTGGTTCCACTTCCTTAACTATAGATGGGGAATTGAATCATATCATAGTAGCCTCTTGTCACATGTTTACCCCAACGGACTGGTTAACTTGGGTAAATGTGGGAGGAGGTTGTTACAATCTAGTTATTGTGTCACAATTTCTTGGCAACTACCATTTCCAAAGGTCTTATCTTTCACAACATCAAGCCATCACCAAGAAAAAACACCTTGTAAACCCTTTAGTGTAAAAAATGAAAAGTAATTGAAAAATCCCCAATAATATTTTTTATTGTTACATAGTACTTACTCTTCCTTCTTCTTAACACATTTAAAGCACCATATACTTATTGATCGAAATCTGGATTAGGGGCAAAATTTTGCTCAAAAATCAAAGTGCTTGGAATCGCTCAAAACCTGAACAATTTGCGTCCATCTCGACAATACGATCCCAATGCAATTCGTCTCACTCAAAATGGAGTTTGTATGAGAAAGATAGGGACTTTTGTCCTCTTTGTCAAATAGAGGAATTTTGCAAAAAAAAGTACAGCCACTACTCAGTCAGCAGTTCGTACTACTGACATGGCAGGTGACTATGCAGGTCAAAGGTTTGGTCAACGGCGAATGAGGTCATGCCAAGTGGCACTTTTTGAATGGTCAATAGTTTAGTGAGTTGGCATTTTTTCTTTGGACGAGGGAGGACCAATGAGAAGGTGACATGTGGCAAGCTCGAAGGTCACCACGTGTCCCTCCTAAAAGGACTGGTAGAATTGGCGCGCAATGGTAAAATGTTATTGGTAGGTCAGCGAAGTCAAACCTGCGACCTCACCCACATAAGCACGAAGCATTATCACTATGCCACAATTGTGTTACTTAACATATGGTGGGTGTGACTTCTATTTCATGTGATAAACCGTGGTGGTTTGGGGGAGGAGAGGGCTAGCCCCCTCCACATGTGACCTCACACCGAAAACCACAAGCCAACGCTTATGCTAACCACGAGTTTATGCGCCAAATGGAGATTAGCGCTAATTAACCAATCTTATACCTTAACTAACTGCGAATAAAGTTGGCGGTGGTTTTGGAAGGTATGCTAAATCCGACACTACTCCAAATTTAGCGGGGTTAACTAGAGTTTCTCCATATTTAGTGGAGTTTTCCTAGGGAAAACTGAAGAGACCATAACTTCTTCATTTTTTGACCAATTTTGGCTCATAAAGAGTCATTCCTAGATGATTTGGATGTTCTAAACAAAATGGAATAGGTTGCAGAGGTAGAAAGGCACTTATGTATGTGATTTTGCTACGTTGAATTTTAAGGAAGCCTAGAGCCACCAAGAGAGGAGGTCAAGCCTAGATCAACTGAAGTCCAATTGTAGAGCTTGGATAGTCATTTTTTGGGTTTTTGGGTCTTCTAAATCCAATGGAGTAGGTTGCAAAGCCAAAGAGGGCCTAGCCATTGAAGCAAGTCCAAGGAGATGTAGCCCAGGAGGGGTGAACTCATTTATCAACTTTGTGTTATGAGTTGTTGTGTTTTACTTCTCTGCATTTTACTTGTTTTATATGTGTTTTAAACAACTAATTAATCTAATAAATTGCTCATAAAAGACACTCAATACTTGACACATAATCCTTCACATTTTGGTTAATTTGAGACATTCCTAAACACATATTCCTAATATTGATGAGGGAGCTTGCATAGCATTAATGAGTTTTCCCAACATTCAAATCAAGTTGGTATCAGAGCATTGTTAGCTCATTTTAACCCTGAGATGGTTTGCCAAGGTTAGCATGAAAATTAGCTATTGGTTTTTTATTTGTGTAAGGAGAATTTAACTGTGTGCAAGTTTATGTGTGTAAGCTGAAGAAGGGAGATGGTTTGAAATGCTTCTTTGTTGAGAAACTTTTTGAAGCTTTGTGAATATTTTTGATGCATTACAAGTGTGATGGCAACTTCAACAAGTGATGCTTCTAATCCATCCTCCTTAGTAAGACTCTTTGATTTATACATGTTGCAAGAGCTTATCGTCATGAGAGATATGGTGCAAGAGATGAATTAAGATAGGAAGGAGAACACTATACTTCAAGAGGAGTTGATGGCCATGAAGGAGGAGAAGAAAGAGCTTCTTGAAAAGCTGTATGAGATGGAGATTCAACTCCATGATGCCAAGGAAACCCTAGCCAAGTATGCGCATGAAAATGACGTATGTAATTCAAGTTTATCTTCAATTTCCTCTCAAAATGAACGTTTTGGTGCTTTTGAAAGACATACTAGAGGAATAGGTTCTAAATTATTGATGAAGATGGGCAATGAAGGTAAAGGGTTAGGCAAACATGCACAAGGCATAATTGAGCCAATTGTTGTTGAGGAAAGGCTTAGGTATTTGGGTCTTGGTTATGGACAACATGATGGAGAGTGATCCAAAGACAAGGTGGCACATGAAGGTGTTCCAAGAACGACTTTCATTACATGTTCATTACCTCAATCTTGTGAAGTTTGTGTTCATGAGGAATGCAAAAGCTTTATACCCACTTTGCAAGAAGATGCTTATAAGCATGCAACTAGTGGAAATGGAAAACAAGAGGATGTTGTAAGCTCTAAGGTCATTGAAACCATTGTTGGTATTCCAAAGAGAGCTACTACCTCATCAAAATTCCCCCCCTCAAGAAGGCAACAAAGGTGAATATGCAAGGTATAAATCTACCTTTAATCAAGTTTCTTTTCATTACGATAAACATGTTAAATCTTCACATAAGATTTGGAGAAAATTTACATGTTCCTTTTGTGGTTTGAATAACCATATTGTTTCAAGGTGTTGGAAGAGGATAGCCATACACAAGAAACTTTAAAAACAAAAGAGATAGAAAGCCAAAGGTCCATTGGATAACGGAAACCATGTTGAAAAGAAGATGCAATTATTTTGCACTCATTTCCATAAGCAGGGTCATCTTGTAGATAAGTGTTGGACTTTGCATCCAACAAGTCATCCACAACATTTGAAGAAGGTGGAGGGAGATTTTGGCAAGAATGGAAAAGAGGATTCCATTATTGATGTGGGTCGGGATGATACACATGATGAAGTGCAGCTAAAAGAAGCGCCATTGAAATGTTTTGGAAAGAGATTGTTAGATTTCTTATTAAGACCTTGCATTTATTTTGAGAATTGATGTAAATCTTGCCTTATTGATGCATTTCCTTGTTATTTTTGATGCATTTCTTTTCTCTTGAAAGTATGTTGCATATTGCATGAGGCAAGATGTTGGAAAAGTAGAGCTATGTTGACTCACTTAGATGCAGTAAAGATGGCAATTTGAAACTACAAATTTGCATGCATATTGCATTCTTGAACTTGCATGTTTACACTAGGAAGGTGTTTGAAAGTGTAGTATGTTGACTCACTTTAACTGCAACAAATTTGGTCATTTCAGCTCTTTAAGTACTCGTACATACCAATGGGATTCTTGTACTTGTGAGAGAGTTGAGAATTGTTATACATGTATGAGAGTTTGTGTGTGTGAACAATGGAATTTTTAATAGTTTCATTGTGCTTGAACATGCATGAGTGATTGACTTGTGTTGGTTGATTGCTTTGTTAACATATATGTTGTCAACTTGAGAATGTTGATCATTTGCACATGCATGAGTGTCAGCTTGTGTGGTCGATTGATTGTTACATGTATGTTATATTGACTTGGAAGAGTTTATTTTGTCTCCAAAGATGAAAGGGAGATGTGACGAATTGTTTCATGAGAATGTGGAATTCTTGTTGTAAATCGTCAAGTTGTTGTACATGCTTTTGCTTGACTTGAAAGTCAATTGTTTGAAGAAGCATGTTTTGTCGACTTGTGTTTAGTTGATGGTTTATACACCAAGATGTAAGAGTACATGGCGATTTTCACATGATGTGACATTTGTTGCTTTGAAAAAGCAAAAGGAAGAGGTCATCAAGTTATATTCTTGCATGAGTGTTTTTCAAGGTTAATGGTGTTTCTTGTGATAAGATGTCACAGGATTTTGGAAGGTCCACGCTTGAGCAAGAGGCTCATGATTAGCCTTCATTCTTAAATCATGACTTGAGCAGCATGTTAATATTGGAGGATGATGGAATCAAGAAGCGAAAGTGGACAAAAATGCCAAAAAAAATAGTAGCCGTTGTAGACCATTTGATGTGTTGACGCCAAGAGGCAAAAGAGATGGCGAATGCATTTTTCCAGATGTGGAATTTGGAACCGTGGAGGTAAAATAATGGTCATTTATTTTCTTGTTATTACTAATATTGGAACTCATTGTTGTAGTTCACTTAGAAGGGCTTAACTTGGAAAAGTGGTTTCCAAGGAGAAGCTTGCATCGAAGGCATGTGTTGCAAAAGAGGAACATGATTCTCTGTGGGAAGGCCATCAGTCAGCTTTCCAAGCACCAAGGGATCGATTTGGTACAACATGGTGTTTAATCAGCAAGCAGCCAACAAGTATTGGATTGAGTCAACAACAAAAGGAGAACATTGGTTGAAGTGCCAAGCCATTTGCAAGGCAAGGCATGTCAGTGAACCCAAGTGGTTTTCATGGAGATTTTTCCAAGTAGAATCAATTAATAGAACTTGGGAGAGAGAAGAGTATTTAGCTCTCATCAGATAACGAACTTTTGTGGGTCCAAAATATTGTCAATGGGAAGGAGTGATCCAAATCTAGATTAGGGGCAAAAATTTGCTAAAAAATCAAAGTGCTCAGAATCGCTCAAAACCTGAACAGCTGTGTCCTTCTCGGCGATATGATCCCAACAGAACTCATTTCAATCAAAACAGAGTTCGTATGAGAAATATAGGGACTTATGTCTGCTTTGCCAAATAGAGGAATTTTGCAAAAAAAAGGGTACAGTAAAAAAGTACAGTCACTTCTTAGTCAACAGTCCGTACTGCTGACCTAGCAGGTGACTATGTAGGTCAAAGGTTTGGTCAATGGCTAGTGAGGTCATGCCAAGTGGCGCTTTTTGAATGATCAACAATTTAGTGAGTTGGTATTTTTTCATTGGCCAGGGGAGGACCAATGAGAAGGTGACATGTGGCAAGCCCGAAGGCCACCACGTGTCCCTCCCCAAAGGACTGGTATAATCCACACGTAATGGTAAAATGTTATTGGCAAGTTGGCGGAGTCGAACCTGCGACCTCGCCCCCACAAGCACTAATCATTATCGCTATACCACAACCGTGTTACTTAACATATGGTGGGCATGACTTCTATTTCATGTGATAAACCGTGGCAATTTGGGGGAGGAGAGGGCCAACCCCTCCACATGTGACCTCACACTGAAAACCACAAGCCAATGCTTATGCTAGCCACAAGTTTAATGCGCCAAATGGAGATTAGCGCTAATTAACCAAGCTTATCCCTTAATTACCTATGGATTAAGTTGGCGGTGGTTTTTGGTAGGTCTGCTAAATCCGGCACTACTCCAAATTTGGTGGGGTTAATTGGAGTTTCTCCATGTTTGGTGGAGTTTTCCTAAGGAAACTAAAGAGACCATAACTTCTTCATTTTTCAACCAATTTTGGCTCAGAAAGAGTCATTCCTAGATGATTTGGATGCTTTGAACACAATGGAACAAGTTGGAAAGGTAGAAAGGCACTTATGTATATGATTTTGCTATGTTGATGTTTAAGGAAGCCTAGGGCCACTAGGAGAGGAGATCAATCCTAGATCAGCTAAAGTCCAATTGCAGAGATTGGATAGTCATTTTTGGAGTTTTTGGGTCTTATGAACCCAATGGAGCAGGTTTCAAAGCCATTGGAGCGCTGCAGGTGCATGTAATCATAGAATTGACCATTAATCCAAAGAGGGACTAACCATTGAAGCAAGTCCAAGGAGATGTAGCCCAGGAGGGGTGAACTCCTTTATTAACTTTGTGTTATGAGTTGTTGTGTTTTACTTCTCTGCATTTTACTTGTTCTATATGTGTTTTAAATAGCTAATTAATCTCATAAATTACTCATAAAAGACACTCAATACTTGACACATAATCCTTCACATTTTGGTTAATTTGAGATGATCCTAAACACATATTTTTAATACTAATGAGGGAGCTTGCATAACATTAACAGGTTTGCCCAACATTCATATCACTTGTTGATCTTGCAAATTACACTGGATCAAAGTAATAAGGACACGTTAATGCTTTGAATTACTTTATTTATTAATTGTTTTAAGGAATTCAAGAACTGCACTTCAAATTATCATTGCTTTAGTGTCAAAGTTGCATCCTCATTCGTCAACTTTGAGATTAACACTAGACAATTGTCTTATAATTAAGACACTATATTAATGCATGTGAAATAAATATTCATTATGGAAATGTACAATTGAAAGACTAAAAACCTATGATAGCAAGTTCATTTTGGATACACCATGATTTCTATTTTTCATTTCAAAGAAATGTTATAGGGATGCCAACAATGTTGATTTTTTTAACTTCCTCATTTTCCATTTGTTGATATATCCATTTATTACTTCTCACATGGTAGTGTCAAACCCCACAGACCAATTGCACTTGTCACTTTAGTCTTAAATTGAGACAACACAAGTCCAATATGCCAAAAATGTATAAACATGTCAATTTTATCAACTTAATAAGAGTAATCCCAAAGTTAATCAAAATATGGAATTTATCAATCCAATTGCAATATTAAATGCACTGCTTATCTTTAATTCCACAATAAATGAACTCTTAAAGGCCATAACTAAAAAATGTAATGCACTGCCTTGAATTTGTGATAAAACCTACCATGTGAAGTACATTTCAAATTTTGCAAATCTATTGAGTTTACCCAAATTCGCACATTTACTTCTTAATGACTTACAAGGACATGTAAGAGATGGAAAGATAAATCAAATTGGCTAGATGTGCGTTAGGAGATTGGTTGGGAACCAAGTTGGTATACACACTACTCAACTAACCTAGTCAATCCACTTTTCTACTAAAAAAGACAAAAACTCACTCTTAATAAATTGTTAGGTTTGTTGCTAGCTACATTGGTTACTATGCCCTTATGGATGTAGTATCACATAATGCCCAACTTACCCATACTATTTATTATTTTGAACAAATATTCAAGTTGTACGGTCCATTCTTTGTCCCTACATTAGTCATCTTGACAATGGAGTGATCACTAATATTTGATACAAATGACAATAATCTCTACATAATTATATCCTCAATTAGGCAAAACCAATTTTAATGTCTGCAAGACAAAAACTTGGACAAGGTTATCCAAAAGTGTAGGTGATTACTTCCAAAAACAATACATGAGATTCTAATTCCCAAAAGGTTTGAAAACATTAGAATGTGTTTGTCATGCACTACATGTCATAAATAATAAAGTTTGTTTGTTGAGTGGTCTTTAAGTAAGGCAATTTTTGGATGGGGCAATGTGCATTTAACCTTCCCAAACATAAGGACTTGCATGCTACATTACACTCGAATTACATTTTGTAAATGAAAAATTACATAGCCCACAAAATATCTCAAGACTGATTTTGTTTACATAGTAAGCTCCTTTGTTGCCTCTCTTTAGAAATGATTTCTTTAGTGGTCGTGTCCTCTAGAGGTTTGAGTTACATGTCTCCTTTAGATCTCTTGACTCCTTTTTACTTCTAACCATATGTTAGCCATGTATTACATGCAAGACATATGGAGGCCTTTACCTATGATTAAAACTTCTTTCAACAACCACTATTCATTGTCAAAGATAAAGGCTTAAAGCTTGAAGTAAAGCTCAAATAGTATTCCAAAATGATTGATCTATATCATACATATTTTACTTGAGAGTTTTTGCAAGAATTTATGTGATATGCTTGTTGAGATTGACCCCTATCTTTCCTATTATATCCTCTTCTTGAAATACCGCATGATAGGCCATGTGTTATTGTTTTGGCATAATGTACCAAATATTTTATGTAGTTAATGGATGCTATGTAACTATCCTACAAACCAAGCCATTGGAAAAAAAATGGTATGATCTCTAGGTACTTAGTAAGCATGTGTCATCTATTTTTCACTCCCCTCCCTTGTCGATGATGCTCCTTCTAGCTATCTGAAGACTGTCTCCCTCTTGCTCGACTTTTTCATAATGAGCCAATGTCTCTCCCTCAACCATACTCTCCATGCTCATCCGAAGAATAATGAACATACCCCCTGCAACTCTGCTCTCCCCTTCTAACCTCTTCGGCTAACTTCCATGGTTTGTGAGCGCGGATGTGTTAGGCAAGGAGTTGGTGATCATGGTCGTGGGATATGTCCTCATGCTATAGATTATGATGAGAATTCTTCTCTTTATGACACTAACATTCCAATGAGCATTCATCATAAGGTCGCTTCTCTGGAAACTGAAGGACGTAGGTGCCTTGGAGATGGGAAATGGGCCCTCCATAATTGACTTGCTAGGAACTTATGGAAACAAAAACAAGTTAAAGGTGCTCCCAAGCTGAAGGTTGCAGAGGCAAATGCCCAATTCAGTCACTTTTGCCAGTCTCTGTGTCAGTTATCTTGCCTCTTTGGTATTTCTTTACCTCGTGTCTATTGGAATCACAATTGTCGTTACACCAAAACTTGCAAGTGTTAGTAGACAAATTTATCGCCAGAGTTAATGGATCCACAAGAGGTAGTTAAGCACATGTTGCAAAATACATGGGGAGCACTGGTTTATCTAATATCCAATAATCTACCCCTAGCTCGAGCCAAGTGTGATTCAAACTCGATACCTTTGGCTTTGATACCACTTGTTGGAATCACTATTGTCGTTACACCAAACTCTGCAAGTGTTAGTAAACTGATACTTCACTAGAGTTAATGGATCCACGGGAGGCGATTAAGCACATGTAGTGAAATCCACGGGGAGCGTTGGTTTATCCAATGTCCAACACTGTCCTGTTCACTGCCTCCTCCTCCAAGTCTCGAGATGGCAATGTCTCCCTCTTCAACTTGCCTACCTCTCCCTCCCCCTTTACCCATATAGATGATGCTATGTAGCAGGTCTTGCAAGCAGGGAAGCTATGAAGGTGTCGACTCAACAAGTTTCCAGTTCTTATGGGTGTCCCATCATCGAAGAGCGACTCGATGAAGTTGTCGCTCAGGAGCCGACCAACAATGTGCAGGATACCTCAACGACCTCCATAGTTAAGCAACCTGCTTCATTTGTCTTTCATAATGATCCAAAATCTTAACTTTTGGGCATATAAACACATGGACTTCTGTGTTTTGGTCCACATCTTTGTTTTCCATTTTCTTTGACTCTATTTAAACTTGCTACTTTGTTTCAAAACTCAGTTTGCCACTATGTCATTTTGGACTTCTAGTTTCACTATGGGACCTTATGGTTTCCCCATGATGGGCAGTTGGTCCTAAGAAGGCTCTCATCGACATTACTATTGCTCTATAAATACTTTACACCATTTTTGTTTATATGAAGTTTTTGACTTGCTTACAAAAAAATAATGCAGTCTAACTATTTTAAGTTTTTGTTTTTTTCGAGAGAATCCAAATATATAAGTATTGGTAAAGATCATAATTTTATTATTATAAAATACATTTTTGAATATATATATATATAATATATATATATATAATATATAGTATATAATTATATATATATATAAAATTAAAGAACTCTTAAAATACTCAAATTATGTAGACTTCACAATTCTAAATTATAATTTACACCAACTCATTAAAAAAAACACAAAACAAAAAACCATTAAAACTATAACCTAGTTAATTAATGACAATTTTCAACTATGACATAAATAAATGTACATAGTTAATAATAAACAAATACTAGAATATATTGACTAACTAAAATAGATGGAAAGTTAGTTTAAACATGTCATTACATGATGGTTACATTTACCTGGGAAAATCTATGTAAGAGAGGCCTTTACAGTCTTGGAGGATGCCCTATGTGCCGTGAAAATCATGAGAAAAATATACATCTATTTCTGGAATGCAATTCAGCATGTTTGATATGAGACATCTTTTCATCTGTGAAGATTACTGGAAGGAGATTTACACGTATAGAACAATGTATTAGATGGTGGATTGAGCATGGTGGGACATTCCAAGAAACTCCACTCTTTTTGTTTTGGGAAATTTGGAAAGCAAGGAACATGTATGTATATATCAACATTCACAAAATTACACAAAAATTTTTATTGTGGATAGGGAATAAGACTCCCACTACTTAGAGGACTAAGGATCTTTCATGTCGGCACATGCCCCATCATCCCCAATTCTCGGTTGAGTATTTCAACGGGGCAACACAGAGAGGCTACTGTGGCTGTGGAGCGTGACTTCGGGTGGACCATCACAACCACTACAAGATTTATTGGTTCAGGGGTCCATGCACTAATATGAGGGCATAAGTTTTGGCTTTGTGGGGTCTCTTATGGTTCTTTAGATACTTGTCCATTGATTCACTACATGTCTTGGGGGACTCATATGTTCTTATTGATGGTTTGGCGACTGACTCAAACTTTTTCCTACCACATCTCTTTGGATGGATTTCTCAAATCCATCTACTCTGGCAATCTTTCATATCCATCAATTTCCAACACATATTCTGGGAGGCAAATGTGAATGTTGATTCATTGTCCAAGAAGGGTCTCTCAGCAGATGAGGGACAATTACGCTATACTCTCCTGGAGTTCGATAATATCAGAGAGGAAGAATCAATTCCGCTGCCATAATGCGTGCACACTCTATTATTTCTTTTCTCTTATTTCTTATTCCCTCTCCTTTCTCCTCTTGCTATTCCCCTCCCCCTTGCATTCTGTATTCTTACTAGGTAATATGTTGAGATTGTACTGATACTTGTATCTCTACCTATTGTGAGTTTTTTTTGGGCCTATTTTGTCAAAATGTTTGGAATTATGGAAGCACTATTTTTAGAAAATGTACTTGTACATTATATAAACCGACGTTTTTTTCATCTAAAAAAGTATACAAATTAATATCTTAAATTATGTATATAAAATTGTTTTGTTACGTGAGGAGATCAAATTAATCTCTATTTTCAATTTTCAATTTAATGATAAGGTTATGAATTTGCTACAAGCAAATCAAATTAGTCTTTATTTTCAATTTTCAATTTAATGATATGGTTATGAATTTGCTACAAGCAAATATTCTCTTGAATAATGATTCCATTTATTACCATGCGTTGTAGTGTACAATTGTAATTAACAATGGATAAATAAAATCAACAAAGAGAAATTTAAAATTATAAATATATATTCAAAAATAATAATTTAACTTAATGAAATATATTTTTAAAATATATTAAATTTAGAAGGTTTATTTTTTATTAAGAGAAATTTTAGAGTATAGTTCTATATGGAATCTTGATCATATGACAAATAATCAATCAAAAGCGTATGCCTTGTTTTCAAAGTTTGTTATTGGCACATTAATGGAGTGTTAGAAAGTTATTGGTATTTAGTGATTCTATAATTATTATTAGACATATGATTCATGGTACAACTCCAAAGGACAAGAAGTTAGCTTAAGTTCTCTTTCAAACTAGTATCCTCAAGTAAAAGTTTGAATTGCGGCAATACATTCACTTTCTTACATTGCCAACAAACCCAAACATATGGGACATTACAAGTCAATTTTGACAAATGGAATAAAAAAATTAGCGGCATATTAATAAATATGATGGACATGAGGCATTTGTCAAAACATTCTTATGATCGCGAATATGATATATATATATATATATATAAGTACTATATTATATATATATATATACTATCATATATATATTTATACTATATATATATCATTTAACAAGAAGAACCAATATTTTGTATAATTCCACCTTTAATAGGCCAATCATATATCGTATATTATAATTTACTATTATATATAAAATTTAACAAGAAGACCAATATTTGTATAATCCACCTTTAATAGCCCAATCATTTGTATGTTTTTTGTATTTTCCTTTGTTTGACTTATCTCACAACTTTATGACTATAATAAATAAATAATAAAACAAGTGTGTGTTACAAACAGCCAACCACATATACACCAAATAATAATAATATGTTTTTTTATAGAGAATTTTTTATTATATTGAGAGTTAAAAGGTGTTTTACAATCTATATGACGTTATATATTTTTTTGTAAGCTTGAGAGAACTACATCTTCATCATGTCCAATATATCACCCCAATTGGGGTGGGCAATTGAATCGATGACTTCACATCAAGGAGTGCCTTAACAGAGCACCCGATCACCGTCTATCCAAAACCCTATAAACAATGTTATATTAAAAATTAAATAAATATAAATAACTACAAAAATGTGGAATACTATTTTAAAATAAAATAAAATAAATGTAAATATGTTTTAAATTAACAAATAAATTAATTAATTAAAAAACAAACAATAACGGATATACATACATATGCTACAACATCTAAAAAAAATTACCACTCCCCAAGATAAAGAAATCTATTCAATAGTAATGTTTATTTTTTAATCATTCCATATAAATAAAATTTATGGCCTTGATATAAAATTAAATATAATTATAAAATATAATAAAAAGGTCCCGTTTAACATTTAATTTATCTAGTTTAAAACTAAAAATAATAATTCTACAAATCATATAATTTTATTTATTCACAATATAATTTATATAAAAAAAATTAGATATGTTAATAATTTTTAAAATAATATAAAATATTAATATAGTGGTGTATGGGGCATAGAGTTGACAATGGCAAGGGTTTTGTTAAGGCACTCCGTGGTGTAAAGCTAATTGGTTCGAAACTTCATGGGCAAAAAACCAGGCATGCTAAGGGCTAGTATGGTTAGACCGTGTGTAATCCCAAGGTGATTTTGACAACGTAGATACTCCTGGGTTGCGACTACTCAAGCCACATATTAGACCTAAGTCACATGGTTTGGGTTCGAGTTTGGGTTCAGGTTCGACATTGAATAGGCTTGGTTCAAGTGTGAGCTTTTCATAATGTTCAATTGAGGTCTCACCATATGAATATATACATATATATATATATATATTATATATATATCATATATATATATATATATATATATATATATTATATACACACCACACTAAGTTAAAATGAAACTATAGAATAAAATAGTAAGATATCAATATCAATAAACACAAAAATGTTATTTCACGAATATGGAAAATTGCAAAAGATAAATTACAAGCTTGCAGTATATATATTATATATATAATTATACACACACACACACATAAGTTTTAAAATGAAATATAGAATAAAATAGTAAGATATCAACATCAATAAACACAAAAAAATGTTATCACGAACATGGAAATTGCAAAGATAGATTACAAGCTTGAGTTATGACATGAGGTTATGAGTTTTGATCTATAAACTCGGTCAATTGCTATGAGGTTCGATGAAGTTTGCTAACCTCAATTTCTTTTAAGATTCACCAAAATTCAAACTTCAAGATTGAAATTCGAATGACATAAGATTAGACATACCAATTATCTTATAACTCACATTACCTAAAACCAAAAAACTACCGATACAAAAATTGATGAATTGAAACTTTTGTGATCTATATTAAGTTTATGAGAGATTTTTCGGCGTAAATCACAAGATATTTCATT